>VNJU01001734.1:1762-42559 GCA_008042675.1 Drosophila seguyi
GGGGGGGGGGGGGGGGGGGGATGGGGTTTCGGAAAGTGGAAAATGGTGAAAGCGTAGAGATTGGCTGAGGGCGTCAAACTCGAAGCTGGTTAAAAGTGGCGATGCAGAAAGGGGTTAACACACATTTCACATTGGCTGCGATTGACCAACGACACCCGAGGGGCTTTCCAACGGCGGCAAGCCCCCGATTTTACTCCCGATTTTCCCTCCCCGATTTCCCTGCGATTTTCCCTTTAAACTTTAAAGTTTTGCCCCGATTTTCTGGCCTCCGTTTTTGGCCATCAATTGCTGGCAATTAAAACCCGAATTGCATTTTCCAATAATGCCGGCATGCAACGCGATTCCTGCCCCGCTTAACCCTCCCGTTGTGCCACGCTGATTACCCTTAACCCTTGCCAGGCCCCTTCGCTCCCCCCTTTCATTGTTGTTTTCGGGGGCACACACACAGACACACACACACACAAAACGCCGACGAAATTGTTTGGCATCGCTTTGGCCTAATGCTAATTTCGCGCCGTCTGCCACCATAAACAACATCAGGGCTGGTCACACCAACAAGCCCTGCCCTTTGACCCCTTCACCAGTTGGGCCCCCCTTAACCCCCTTTTTTGCCATTCTGCCTGTCCGGACTGTGGAGAGCTCGTGATTTCATTTTGAACGCGCTTCAAATTCAAATTAATGCCGCACAAATGTTGCAAGGAAGCAAGGGAAATTGAGAGAGAAAAAATACAAGCTGGTAGTTAAATTAATTAAATATATAATTATATATTTTGGAAGTCAGAGTACAGCTTTAAGATTTTATCAAGTTATTAAAAGTGATTAATTGTAGACAAGTTTTTTGGTTTAAAAAATATTTTTTTGTGTGAATTAAATTTTGTAAATAATATAACAGAGGCTCTAGCAAAAGAAGAGGTTTATAAATATTATATAAAAATAATTATTTATATTTATTACCACTTAAAATAATTAAAAATACATTTTAATTAATAACAATTCCCTATGGATATCACTTATTGCCTCAACTTTACTTCCCTTGATTTTATATTTCACTTTATTTCCAGTAAATTAAATTCCTCTTAGCCTTAATAAATTATTTTCAATATGGAATTTAAACTCCCCCCCCCCCCTTGCTGTACCAATCCTTCAATTTAGCAGCACTCGTGCCCCCCCCTCGTCACTTTCATTAGGCATTATCCTGCTCAAGATCAGAGCGACAGGCTTATGAACACCACTTAAAGTTGCCTTACAAGTTTCCTTGAGGCGCCGCGCAGCGGAGAATTCTCCTGCATTTTGTATGGCAGTGATTGCATTCAGCTGCCGCTCCGTACGAATCGAGTCAATGCCATTGTCCTTTGGGGGCCGGCACAAAGGGATTTTCGCCAAGCAACAAGGCAACAACAACAATGACGGAGGCGGGGCTGGCGGAAAATGGCGGATAAGGGGGTAAGAAAGCCATAATAAAGCCGCACACAACAGCAACAACGCGAACCGAAAGAAAAGCAAGCCAAGCCGTGCAAAAATCCCTTTGTGTCCGACTTTAAAGCCAAGAGCCGTCGGGCCAAAAAACACAAAACACACAGCATTAAAGGCGAAAGGAAAAGCAATGGAAAATCATTTGTTTCGGCTGTGTAAATGTAGCTTGTTTTAAATTTGAAATTTGCATATCTTATATATATATTTAAAAACAAGGAGGAAATGAATTATTTGAAAAGTTCTTCAGCTGGTTGTAAATATTAAGTATACGCAGGGTGGCACTGGTCGTGGAATTACTTTCAGGTTCGAATTATTCAATATATGGTAATATATATGGGAAACTTATTTTAAATAATAAGGGAAAATTTCGAAACTATATTATTTAGGTTAATTATTTTTTTTATTATTTTTGTATGTCCTTTTTAATGAAATTGTGCGCATTTTAGTTGATTTTTACTAAGATTTTATTTATGTTTCCTGTTTTTTATAGTTGTTCTTGGCGTTTATTTATATTAAAATTACTTTATCCATAAAATATATTTTTTTATAATATTTTTTTATTTTTATTATTATTATTATATATATTTATTTCAAATATATTTTAAGAAAAACTCTCTACTCGTCATTAAAGTTGCCGGAAATGTTCTTTTGTTGTATTTTTTTCTATTCCAAAAAATCACAGCCCCAAAATTGTTTTTGATTTTTGTCCTTTTTCCTTTTCTCTCTCTATTTTCTTTTCTTTCCATTCTGTTTTCGGCAAGAACGTGCCTAGCAGCAGACACAGAGGCAGACGAGGGGACGAGTGGTGGAGCTGAATGGCTCACACATTTTGGCAGGCATTAATTTCTCCCGTGTGTCACATAACGGGAATCCCCCGTCTCCCATTTTTTTTTTTATTTTTCTTCTCTGCTCCTCTTGCTGTTCTTTTTTCTTGCCATTTTGTCCCTGGGCTCTTTCGTTTTTTTTTTTTGGATTGGCTCTTAGAGCTGGTAAAAAAAAAAAATAATAAAGCTTAAAAATACAAATCCTTAACAATCTTGGTGCTATTTTTTTTTTTTTAGAAAATAGTTGAAAATATTATCATAAATTATATAAATTATTTAAATACATATTTATTTATAAACGTTTTTAAAGCAATTAGGTAAAACATTTATTAAATATTATTATATAGATAATAAAAAATATTTAAACCGAAACTAAAACAAAACCTATATAAAGTTTTTAATAATTTAAAATTTAACATACTTTAAAATTATAATATTAATATAGCAAAAAAAATTAAAAATTATCCTCACTATTTTTCGTTGTCGATGCCTTGGTTTTTGTTTTGTTATTTTTTTGATTTTGTTTTTGCTGTTTGGCTTGAATTGCTTGTTATTGTTGTTCCTGCAAAAAAAAGCTAATGTTTGCCACTAGGTTCTTTTTTTCCTCAATAGTTTTTGTTGCTCTTGTTGGCAAAACGTGTTTATGGAGTCACTTTTCTCGGTTTTCCAATTTGGCTGCAATGGCACGTACATCTCAGTCAGCCTTAGTAATTTTTTCTGCTTTCTGTTTCTGTTTCTTTCCCCTTTTTGTTTCTATTTGTTTTTAACATCGTTATTGGCTGACAGTTTGATAAACAAATTAAGCCGCAATTTTGCAGTATTTTTAAACACTTTGATATGGCACTTGAGTGGCTTTATTTTGCAATTAAGCAATTGCTTGTAATATATTTCAAAATCACAAATTCAAAGACTTTAAGAGCTTTTTTTATAAATTAATTTTAAAGAAAATAAGTTTAATAATTGCTTGCAAATGTATTATAAAAAATGCCTTTTGAAGTTCGCTTATGTTCGAATTAATTATGCCGGCTTTTAAAGTTGCGTTCGTGCTGCGAATCGCTGGGATTATTATTATTATTATTAATATGTGCAACTCCCCGGCTACGGTTCTTGGTTCGCCTGCAAACCGGATCCTGCCTGAGCGTCCTTTGAAGCACTTTTCGCGCTTGTTTTGCTCATTGAATGTGCGTAAGGTCATCAAATATAAATTGTGGATGTCTGCGTCTTCCTGTGTGTGTGTGTGACCTGCAGCTGAAGGCTTAAAGCTGCGAGGGTTGTCGGAAAATATCACCGAAAGACGTGATATGTGGAATACCAAAACAACAATTCAACAACAATTCAACAAAAATTCTCCAACAATTCCCCAACAACTCAAAAACATTATCTAATAATCGAATGTTAATTTCCAAAAGTCCATGAATATCAAGTAGGCTCTTAAAAATTCAAAGTGTGGTTATTATACCATATCCTTAAGCGAGGAATTTCGCAAACTCTAAGGCTGCCCCCCTCAGTCTGTTCGCTGTTTACTTGGCCTCGTCGCTGTGCTGGTCCACACATCACTGGGATCCCGGGGAGGCGGGGAGCCAGGGTGACAGGGGAGCCAGGAATCCGCAGGATCCATCCATTGGCTTGCTGCCGTGGTCGCATTAACCCTTCACAGCCGTCGCGGGTCGACGACGACGTCGCCCACGTCAGCGCTAAAAATAATAGGCCGCCTGTGTGCATACAAATGAGTCCCAGGACGGTGTGCACTGAGGGAAATAAGGTTAAGAATGGTAGGGAAAATAATTATATTAAATATAAAATATATTATTAATGTTGTCTTCCTTTTTTACATTATTTTTCAAGCACTTGAAAAGTATAAATACCAAAAAGAAAAATCAAACTACTCAGTTAGGTGCAGATCTTTTCCCAGTGTAGAACCGCTTGGAGTTTCGGATTGGAGGTTTGGCTTCGAGCATGCAATTATGCCAGCCTCCCTCTCCCGCCGCCACTCCTCGAAGCGTCGGAACCAGCCCCTAACCGCCACCTCCACGGTCCCCTCTTTTATGGCCATGGTCTGGCGCCTGTGTGCCGAGTTTTTTTCCCTGTTCTTTTTTTATTGCAACTATTTGCATGACAGCGTATAATAATTTACTCGTTAAAAAAAAAAGAATCTCACTTTGGTGGCATAATTAACGGCATCTCTGCTGAAATGTTCCAACCTTTCTTTTTATTTATTTTATTTTTTTTATTTTTGTTATTTTCTTTTGGCTGCCTTTTTTTTCGGCTGCCGTTGTCTGTTTGCTTTCTCTCTTCCTTTTTAGCCCTTTTGTGTGCAACATTTATTTGCCTATTTTTTATTTGTATTTATTTAATTTATTTTGCTCCTTGGCCTTTGTTTGCCGTTTTCTGCCGCCAGGTTATGCCGCATAAATATTTAATTTATTTCCATTTATGTGCCCCAAACACAAATAAATAATTATTATGCCACTGGGCTTACTTGCGCTTTTTTCTCCGTTGCATCCATTGAAAATGCATCGTGTTTGTGTTATAGTGTTGACTTTTTTTTTTATTTTACTTTTCCACATGGATTTTGAAATTTATCACATTTAATACTGGAAAATTTGTCATGTGATTTAGTGTCACGAATTTATTTATAAGTTAATGCCGGAATATGCATTTTATGGCGCATTTCGCAGCGCAATTAATTATTTATTTAATATTATAAATTAATCACGAACTGCCACAATGCGCCTCCCTCGCGTCCGTCAGCTGCCGCTTCGAATCACGTACGGGATCGCAGGCTGGTCACGAGGGGGTTAAGCGGGGCAGCGGTCATCGATATATTGCTATTTTCTAGGGCATTTGTCGGCTAATCGGGGGTGTACGTCTTGCGATGGCACGAACTCGATTTGGGATTGGTATAAGTTTTATTTAAAATTTCTTAATTGGGACATTGGTTACTGATGGTTGAGAAATTTGGGTTTAATCGAAAAAAATCGATAAGAATCGGATCTTAAGCGAAATTTATTGGTTTATGTATATGTAAAATTTAACAAAATTTATCCCAATCAATTTTAATTACAACTTATCAATTTATTATAACATATCGAATGTATCGCAAGGAGTGCCACCCCTAGGAATGGCGCCATTACAACACCCACTGAAAGGCCACCCGGCCAAAGAATTTTAATGCCCTGAATGGGAAATCAAAGGCAAACATTGTAAACTGAGACGTGCCTCGATGCGAATGCCCGCAACAATTTGCCGGACATTATGACGCGGCTTCATCGTTTTCGCATTACATTTGCCGTTTTCCATTTTCCGGCTGAATGTTGCGGGTCTTTTGAGTTTTCTTTTGCCGGGCTCCTTGCCCTCTGGCATATCGGCTAAGGGCAACCAATTGGGAAGCCTTAAGAAAATGCGTTTAACCTTTTCAATCATTAAAATAACTCAGAGTTAGTGATGGGGAAAATATCGTTGCCATGTTTGCAATGTCGATAAATCTATATTTTGTTCGATATATTAGAACAATGATATTAGAAAAGAAGATAAATATTTAAATTAATTTTGTTTTTATTAATTTAATCGATAACATCCATTTTTTACATTAAATTGATCATTTTTAGATGTTTAAATTAACAATATAACAAAGTTCGATATTATATGTGACTTTTTCTTACGCTTTATGTTTTTACATATCCACTCAAGGCATTTCTTAGTACTTTTTCATAACTACAGCTCCTAACTTTAGCTCAGAACTCAATTTTGAAGTACATCATTTGATAATAGCAAAACTATAGCTATAAAATATTTATGATACTACTGTCGTACGTATCAATTTCATGTGTCAAAATTTCTGTTGGTTGTTAAATATTTAAGGGTATGGAATATTCCGCTTTGGCTTTTATGCGCTAACCATTATTTTATTCCCTTTGGGTCCGTTTCTTTTTCGGTCTCGCTTCCTTTATGACTGCCAAATGCACTCTCCACATGACCAAACTGCCTTGAACCACCCACACCCACACCCACACTCACACCCCCCCCCACTGCCATTATTCAAAAATGAAAGAATAAAAAAATATACATTCATATATGTGCAGGAGAGAAAGAGAGAGAAACGTTTGGAGTTTGAAAAGCTGTTGCCAGTTATTGTCTCGCCCTGAAATGTATGCTATATATGGAGATGGATACACTGGGTGCCCTGCCCCATAAAGCACCCCCAAGTCTCCGTTCCCCTCTCTGTTCTCTTTCCATTTTGGCCAGCGGCACTGCCATCAATAAATAATAAATTGCCTATAAAAACTGATAAATTCATTGATGAATCTTCGCCAGAGTTTGGGCTCCCGTTTGCAGTACCCGATCCCGATCCCCTTCCCTCCCCCGTTTCTCTGTGTCTCTGTTGCTGGTTATGTGGCTCCCATAACGCGTTTGTCTGACTGCCATATTTGCGGGCACGCCCCCTTAATCCCCCGATCCGATCCGATCCCACGCCGTCCCTCCCCCTTAGTCCGATTTACCCCTCTTTAAGTGAGTAATGGAAATTCATGGTAATAAATGTATGGAAAAGCAGTCGGAGACAGAGGGAAACGGGAGGGGTAGGGTGCTTTTCTGTCTCTCTGTGAATGCGGCTTGCATTTTTTGAGTTTTCTGTTTTTTTTTTCGTTGAGCCATTTACCCCGTTTTCCCCTTTCATCAGTGGTTTTTTAGCCAATGCAGCCTTGGTCATGGGCAGGGGTACACAGCAAGAAAAAAATTATTGCTTTAATATAACTTATTTAAATTTTTTAAGTACGATTTATTTTCTTTTACTAATGATTTAGTTTAGTTTATTTGGGAAACTAATTATTTTTGTAATATTTAAGAAAATCATTTAAAATAGCAAAAATAAATATAATTGTATTATATTTTTTTGTTATATATTTTTAACAAGGTCTTAAAGCTATTTTTTATGTATTTTCAATAATAATCATTAAAGGGACTCAAACATATTTGAAATAGACGTTAAAATTTATTTTAACTCTATTTCCCGTGTATATTTTAAACTTTTTCATAGTTAGAAATATGATAAATATTTATAAATTATTTTAATAATTTTTAATAAATTACACTTTAATATATGTATTATATTTTTCCCCTGTCCAACTTCACTGACTTTCTGCGGGTCAGCAGCCATCTATTCATGGCTTACTTAGAACTGAAATAGTTATTTCCATTTTGATTTGCCCCAAAAATCTATTCCTCTCCAAGTTTTATTTTTCCAAACATTGATTTATGCTTGTCTCTGCGATTTGTGGGGAGGGGGAAGCGGCTTGAACTCAGCTCTAAGCCCTATGTTTGGGGCTTCAACTGGATTGAGTCCAAAAGCCTGGGAAAAGGGAACTGGCAATAGGAAAAACAATGAAGTTGATGCTATATAAATTCAGGAAAACGGAAAGCTCTTGGATTGTTTTCACCTGTTCGAACTTAAGAAGATTACAAATCGGTTTCATGGGCCAATACAAGATTTTGAAGGCGAACAAAAGCCTTGAAAGCTACTTGAATAAGAGAAAGGTATTTAAAAGGGAAAAATATGTGACTTATTGTTATTTATTTAGTTTTGAATAACTCGATTTTAAGATACTTCAATTGGGTTATGAGAGGCTTGAAAACTTATAGATTTAAGCTGCCAGTATTTATTTTAAATCCTGAAAAAATCTCCCACACTTCTCGACCCAAGTCATCAATCTATTTCATCCATTTTTGATTTACCCAAAAAGAATCTCAATCTCAGACAAACATTATTTCCTGTTAGCAAAACCCAAACCCAAAAACCCATTGTTTGTGCATTTTTTCGACGCTCTTTTTTTTTTGTTGTTTTTCCCTTTTGTTAAATGTAATTTTAAGTGACGTCGCCAAAGTTGAGACGTGACAAAATTACAAAATATTTTGTAAGCTCTTAAAACCGTTGACGGTGGCAAAAAAGGAGGTGGCAGCAGCAGGACATGGCCATAACATGGCCCATAACAATAAAAACAAATAGAAGCAACGGCAACGGCAACATAATACTTAATAACGTGCATTTTGATGTTGTCGCGGTTGAAGGGGGCCAAGGAATTTCCCGAATCGAAGCAGGCAAAGGGAGGGGGAGGGAAAGGGAAAGGGAAAGGGGACTCCGGGGACACCACCATTATCTGCCCTTTGGGGGACAAAAACTTTTGTGCGGCCCGGGCCCATCAAAGGCGGCAGTTCGCTCGGTCGGTGTACTTGCCTCCTAATTTTTTTTTTCGGTGACTTGGACACCAAACTAAATAGTTTCCCGGCAGCCAAAAACTATTCCAAGTTTCGGCCTTTCTGCTCTCCGCCCCTACAAAGTGGCAAACAAACGGAGTAGGAAAAGGCAACAACAACATTAACGGCCGAAAGTTTGCCAAACTTGTCCTTGGACAGTGGTAACAAATTCTAGAATATGCTGGCATAGCATCAGGTTTTTTTTTATTTTTAAATATGTAGATTGTAAGGGAGATGCATAAATAGTTTTTTTTAACATAAAAAGGGTTCTTAAGGCAATAAAAACATTTTTTGAAGAATAAAAATATATATTTTTTGATATCGGAAATATTTTTTAAATGCTTAAAATGTTTTTCAACTTAAAAAACAGTTTAATTTTAAAAAGATACATTATTTTAATATTTAAATAATTTTTATTATTTTACAAACATATATTTTAATCATTAAAATATTTAAAGATATTGTAACCATTTTAAAAACTTTAAATTCTTATTTAATATAAATATATATTAAAAATATTTTTTATTTCTCAGAAACATTTTTAAATAAAAAAAACATATTTGAGATATACAAAATATTTTCCTTAATATAACATTTTAAAATATTTCAAACATTTTTCAAATACTCCATATTTTTTTGTTCTAAAACGTAGAAAATCATTACAAAATATTACAACATTTTATTTGTTTCAAATTTTATTTATAATAAAAATAATAGTAAAAATTTGCAATTACTTAAAATATTTTTTGTATGAAAAACATTGCTAAAATATTTACAACAATTCATTAATATTAAGAGCATGCTCTGAAATATAAAAAGACGTTTCTTAAATAAAAAATATTTTTGCAAAACATATATTTTGCAATTATAATATATTGTATTTAAACTTTATTTTCGGCTTACAAAAACCAGCCAAAAATCAGTGAACATAAAAGAAGAGTATAAAATATGAAAATAATATTTTTAAATAAAGACAACAAATTTTCCTTTAATTTTTATATTAATGTGAGTAAAAGGTAATAAAAACACAAGAAAACGACATAAATAAGCCGAGTTAATCGCAGTTCGAGCTGTTGGCACTTACCATAATTACTATTATTATTATTATTATTATTTGTGCAGGATAATGCAATGAAAGCTCTCCACACATACAGCACGCCGAGCAGGGGGATTCCCCCGAAATGTGAATTATTCGCCGCTGTGTTAAAACATGACTCGGTTTTTGGATTCGTCGTGTATTTAATTTTGTGTGAGTGTGTGTGTGACTACTGCTCGGAATTCAATTGCACAGCGACGGGAAAGCGGGAAAAGCGGGAAAAAGGGAGGAAAATGTGCTGGGATCAGGGACTGTTGGCTGTCGACTGCGGTTTTCCTCTTATTATGCCGCAGCAGCGGCAAAAATAATTTCGGCATGAATTGCCAAACGGAGAATGCACTCACTAATTAGATGCATAATTAGACATGAAGTTTTGCGGGCTTTGAGCTGGGTTTTTCCCCCTTCCTCCCCCCCTTCCCAGCCAAAGTTGAGGTGCTATTAAACCTGCGTGCTGGAGATTAATTGAAAGTGTTTTCCGAGAAAGGTGAAACGCAAGGCACAAGTAATGTGAGAGGGGAAATTCTATAATTTTAGGAGTTTGCTTTGCTTCAAGGAATGTTTAGGGAAACTAATTGTAATTATAAATATTTTGAGCTATGACTACTCTAAGATAAATTTATCTATATAAAATGTATTTCTTTATTTTTTATTTATTGAAAAATCTGTGCTAGAATTATTTAAAAAATTAAACTATTTGATTTTATGTGGGGAAAAATTCTGTGGTTTAAGTCTTAAGCTTATGTTGAACTCCAGAAGAACTTGTTGTATTTATTAAAATATATATTCCATAACTTCTTTAACAAGTTATTTTTCCTTTATCGAAATTTAATTGAAAAATATACTGAAAAGTCTCTGCTAAAATTATTTAAGCCTTTGAAATATTAACGTTTAAAGGAGAAACAATTTTGCAATTTTAGGGGAACTTCAAAGAAACTTGTTGCACTTATTATTAGACCAAGAATATCTCTTAACAGACTTAATATTAACTAAAAAAATCTTTTTAAGAATTATTTTAATACTAAAACTCTTTTTAAATGTCCTCCCTTCTTTAGTATATTCTTCTGCCAGTTTAACACCAAATAAATATATATAAAAAAAATAGTTAAAAGTTTGTGCTTTTAGCCAATTTAGTTGCTTTCTTCGTACTTGCGCCATTTCGCTTGGCTAATTCAATTTCATTGCCTGGCTTTGCTTTGTGCCAATTCCGTTAACTTCTCTTCGAATTTGGCCTAATTGAAGTTCGGCTTCAAGTTGCATCGACGATGCGTCAGCTGAAGTTGCAGTGGCAGCAGGTGCAGACTCTCTCTCTCTCGCTTTCTCTCTTTTCTATATATATTTTCTATGCCTTTCTTCCGGCATTTCTCTTGGCACTTGCCTTCACCTTGCCCCTGTTGCCCTGCTCCTGGCCGCAGAAAGTTGGGCACGTGCGGAGTGCACGTAGCCGGAAACAAATGACATTGTCAGCGCCCTGGACCCAAAAACTGAACAGACGACGGCGAGCGACCCCTTGTCGCCTTTTCCGCACATTTCCCTTGCAACATTTCACATTTCCCGGCCAGTTTTCCCAGCCATTTTTGGCTGGTCCTGTCGAGAAGAAATCCCAGCTAAGCATTTCCGGTCGCGTTCTAGCTTGCCTGCTCCTGCTCCTGCTCCTTTTTTCTTGGCCTCTGCTGTTGCAGCTTTTCCTGCACTGCACACAACACATGCTGGATGAGTGTGTGTGTGTGCTATATATGCTGTGTGAGTGTGTGACAAGGCCATTAGCCGCGACGGCTTTGGCAGCCACAAAAGTTGAGACGCATCCTTGCAGCTGCCATTTTATGACAGTCTTTTGTTGTCTGCAGTAAAGTCTGCCTTGGCCTTTTGTCTGCCCCTTTCTCCTTTTTTTACACTCCAAAAAGAGGGATATTTTAAAGAGGAAGTATATAATATATATAATATATTTAATTAGTTAATTATTTTTAATTTTTTTACTTTAATATAAGTAATTTAAAGAGACTCTGCTGAGAGGTGTAAGTTCTAACACTTGTTGCTAGTTTCAAAATATTTCCTAAGCCCAATTTTAGTTACAAATAATATTTAAATATTTTTTAAATAAAAAATTTATACATAATTTAATTATTCTTAACTTACTGAAGACTTTTTCCTAGTACCTCCCGGCAGCTGTTGTCTTATTATCCAACTTTCGAGGTCCAAAACTTGGCTTAAATCAAATGACAAAACGGCAGCCGGCTGCCAATTAGTTTCTTATTTTTTTCTTCTTTATTTTTTTTTTTGCTTTCTTGCTAAATGAAGCTGTCAACTTGCCACTGATTTTCCACCGAATTTTCCTCTATTCCCCCAGGTGGCAGCTTGGCCAGCACGAGCGGCAGCGGCCTCAATGCCGAGTGTCCAACGGACTCGTTTCGGTGCAACAACGGCAAGTGCATCTCGCACCACTGGGTCTGCAATTACCAGAAGGACTGCGACGATGGCGAGGATGAGATGCAGTCATGTCGTAAGTATCACGGGGGGCGGAGGGAAAGGCATTAAGCGGAAAAGCCGCAAAAACCACACAAAAACTCGGCCATAATTAAAATGCGAAAGTAAGGGAATATCCGGTGATGGTGGTGGGTAATTAAGTGAAGTGGAAAAAAACCCAAGAAAATATTCAAGTGTTCGCTTAAATCGATTTTCACTTCACTTAATATTAATTAAATTAAATGGGTGATTATTGCATCGGCGATTATCGCGGAAATGTGTAATAAAAAGGTGCTTAAAATCTTTCGCAAGACCGAAAAGGCAGGGAAGCATTTAAATATTCATAAAAGTTCGAGCAATGCTAGGAAAGTAGGGATAAAAGAAAATATTAAGGAAATATTATTATATTTATTATATTATTAAAATATTTATCCTATATTTGAGGCTATACTTTTAAAATTATAAATCCATATTTTAATGTTGCCCTTACATAAGTCATAAATCTATATTCTGTTTGGTGTATGGGAATTATATAAAATAGAAAGAAATAAATTAATTTAAACAATATTTTACTTGGGAATTATAAGCTTCATTATATATATTATATATATATATATTTATTTATTATTATTGTTATTAATATTATAAATTCCCTTGCAGCCCCACCGGAATGCGAGACGCCTCAGCTTAACTGCGGCCAGTATGTGTTCAACAAGACGTACTGCATCCCTCCGCACTATCGCTGCGATATGATCGATGACTGTGAGGATAAATCGGACGAGGCGCAGTGCAGTGAGTACTATATATACACTATATCGTACATATATATACGATTTACTATAATGCCGCTCACAAACGAATCCAATCTCATGGATTCTTTGGCAGGGAAGCGTGCCTTTTCTCACTTTCAATGTAAATTTGTTGACTCCACAAATATTGGCTGGCTCTCGTCCTTGTACCGAAAAATCCTTTTTGCTTAAATCTCTTTCCCCTTTGGCTCTCAAGTGTCTAAAAAAGGGGGAGTAACAATTTGCTTAGCAAAATGTTTACATTTTATTATGCCAATTTTATTTATGCAAATTCCAACAAATTCACATGAACCGAGTGAAAGGCGACCACCGCAGCTCTTGTTTTCCCAACTATATTACACGAAGGTGCCCCCCCCTGAAAAGTACATAAATATTTATCCTTTGCCCCGAAACTTACCACATGCCAGGGGGAGGATATCGGAGGGGGCCGTATCTGTGTAAAAGGATGTCTGGGAAATCCCCAAGGTAAGGGCCGCAAATTAGCGAGGAAAACTCAAGGCAAACTCAACACAGCACAGCAACACACAAATGGATCAATTTGATGTTGAGCCATAAATCTTGTTTTGCTTTTCCTTTTTTTTTTGGTTTTTTCCTTTGCGGTTTAAGGATGAAAGGTTAACCCTTTAGCTAGTTGTGGGGAATGTGAATTGATGATTGCCAGCTAAAGTTGCTACTGCTAAGAGAGAGCTTCATGAACGGAATCGCAAATGAACTTTGGCTAACTGGCAATGAAAATGGATACTCTCCAAGGAAATGGAAAATGGAAACTCCACTGGGAAGGGGGAAATTTCAATACAGAAGGTTGAGGCTTCAGGAAGGCATCACGAAGACATTAAATACCTTTTATAGTCTGCGTTTGAGTGGGATAAAAAAACTTAAAGTCTATTAAAATGGGTTGTATTTATTAAATTATCTGATTTATCCGAAGACCCTCCTCTTATACTTAGCAAAAAAAAAGAACCCTTTTAATTAAATAGTAATAATTCCCCTCTGATTATAATTTCCACAAATTTTCCCCTTTTACCTAAAAGCCAATTTCCGGAAGTTTTCTTTTCAATTTTAACCACCGGACGGACAACCGATTAATTTAGGGCCCTTGGCACTTGGGGGAATATTTATCGCTGATGACTTTAATAATCCGCTGACAGGAGGACACCTTCTCCTCCTCCCTAAGATATATCCTTGGGAGAGTTGTTCTCTGTTGTCTGCTCGTTTGGCCAAAGAATTTAATGCATTTTCAACAGCTCTCGCTCGGTCGGACTTTGTGTATATATAGTATGTAGTAGTGGAGAGTAGCCCCTTTTTCTTTTACAGCTTTGCCGCTTTTCCAGGATTTCCCAACCATCTCCCCCCCCCCGAAGCGGCATAAAGTTCAAGTGCATTCAGCCAGCAGACTGTGAGCCGCACATTTTGATTAAAAGTTTGCCTGGTGAGAATCCAAGAAAAGGCGGGAAATGCGGGAAAGGGATAGAGGGACAGCGGAAAAGCGGGGAAAGCTAGCAGCATGTCCATGCAAATCGCCAAAAAGTGCCCGGGACTTGTAGAAGCATTTATTGCTTGTTATTTAAGATTTATGCACACTCATACACCGACAGGCAAACAAATATTTAAATATCTTTGAGGCGACCAATTTCCAAGTGTCCTTCCACAGTCCCTCCCCCCTGCCCCCCCTCTCAGCCGGTCCCCGCATCCTTTTGTGCAAGTTTTAGCCGGCAGCTTTGACGACTCCTTCGTCTCGTTGAAACTCCGAAATCGTGAAAACGGCTAGACAAACGCCTGGCAACTTGGTCCTGGCTCTCAGCTCCTCCTCCTTTGCACTCCTTCTAAGCCGAGCTAGAAGGCCAATTTGTCCGCTGACAGAGCTGCCGAGGCTGAGCACTTGGCTATATATGATTTTATGGCTTAAAAACTAGTCAGAGAAGTAGTTTAGTTTGTTTTATTATTTTTCATATATTTTATTCATAATTAATACAGATTTTTAAGGCTCTTGAACCGATATTTATCGGTACAATTTTTGAGGAAAAATCTAAGTTAAAAAAATTCATAACTAAGCCAAAAATTCATTTATTTTAAATTGGTAAACATTTTTGAATTCGTTTTTTAAGGGCTAACAAATCTGCATATCAAGTTTAAAAAGTAAAAATTAAAATTTTTATTTTCACTTTTCACAATTTTAATGATGTTACCCCTTTAAAAATTTTGAAAAAATTAAATAAATTTTTTTTTCTTTAAGACAAAGCTAGTTTGACTCAGCTGTTGATGCTGATCAAGAAAATATATACTTTATAGGGTCGGAAATGACTCCTTCAGAATTTAGCTGCACTTAATCGATATATTATGTATGCTTTTATCGATACTTAACACTGAGTATATTCCGCACCTTACTTTACTTTTAACTTTATAGCATTTCAAGTACCATATATGGATTTCTTTATACTACACTTAAAACTATTAAATTAACAGTATTATATATTATTTCACAGTCTAAATAATGTCTGTTAAAATGTAATCTACACTTAATCGAGTTATTTATGGTGTTATCGATACCTAATACTTAATTTTTTTAGTATATAAAAATCAGTTTATACTAGTTAAAAAGAGGTTTACTTGAAACAGAATTTCCTGCCTTATTTTGGGAGTCTAAATAATATTTTTTTAAGCAATATTCTTGTGAGAACACCAAAACTCTATTTTACAACTATTTTTAGCCACTTTTTTCCAGTATTGAAAACAACACTGATGCAGGCAGATGGCAGACTGAGATGGAAGGCGCAACAACTTCACTCCTTTTTGGCGCAGAAAAGTTTTGCCGGCGCACAAGATCAAGTTTAAATTTCATTTTAATTTAATAAGACGTTGCCGTAAAACGAGATGTAAGAGAGAGAGAGAGACAGAGGGCTGCAGGTCCTTTTCGCCTGTCTCTGTCTCCTTCACCCCCTTAAGCGCCAGCAGCCATCTCTTTCGCACTTTGTTGCACAATAATTTATCGCGCTTAAATGGCGACAAAATGTTCACTCTTATTGCGTTCTTAACAAATTTATTTTGCGTACGTGTCAACGCGTCGTCGTCGTCGTCGTCGTCTTCTGCTTGTCTCGTCTTGCTGACAGTGGGGTACCTTTTTCCCCCCGACTTTCCCCGGATTTTCCGCCCATTTCCCACCTCTCCGTGTGTATGTGTGTGTGCGTATCTGTGTTTGTTTGCCTTCGCTTGCCTTTGTTTGCTTAATTTATGGCATATAAATATTAGAGCGGGCTTATTTCAACTATTTAATTACTTCAGGTGTTGTGCGAGCAGGTAGATGCATGTGTGTGAGAGGGGGGTAGATGGAGGATGAGCCAGGCAGATAATCCACACACACAAACACACACACTCACACACTCAGAGAGAGGCACACCCACATCCTGCCCCACCAGATACCTTATAAATGGGGCCATGTGTGTAATTAAAATCATGGCAGATTGTTTGTATTTTGAGTTACATTTCTGGTACCTAAATCATATGTTTTTTTCCAGAATTTACTCCCCCAAATTATCGCCCTAAAGATAAGGCTCCGGGTCTGTAATTTAAGCTCTCATTAATTTGGAATAATTTAAGGGGGGAGAATAGCCAAGTAAATCATTAAGTAAAGTAAATAAAAATAAATATAAAAATGTATATGAACATAAATAGAAGGAAATTAAATATTTTAAATATATAAAATATAAGGAAATATTTCCAGCCTGCTTAAAATATATTTTTCTCTTTGTTAATAATATATAAATATGTATTACAAAGTCATATTGCTTTATTTATTTTTTTATTTATTCCCACTGCTACAAGTTTAAAACATAAATATATATAATAATAATAATAATAATATATATTTTGAACCCACTATTTTAATGTGATATGTAGCATATTTTTTCCTACCCTTCTTTTCGCTCAGTGTTCTTATATCTTACTACTTGTGTACACAAGAACACCTCCAAACTCAGCGCGAAGTAAGCGCTCCTTCACTAATAACTGTGAGAACAAACAGCGAACATCTGCTGCTGCGAAGGACACTTGGAAGTTACTGCGCTACCGTTACCTTATCACCCCGCCAACTTCCGCACCCCCTCCCCCCACCACAATTGCTACCCAGCTACCCACTTCCGCTTTGGCGATTATTTTTGTTGCCTTCTTCGCCCCCTTCTTGCGGTCGCAGAAGTCAACAAGCTGAAGATGAGTTAGTAGAGGGAAAAATATATGATTTTAAATATATATCTCGATAAAATCATATATCGATTAAAAGAGTTATTAAAGTATTATTTTTTTAAATAATATATTTATTTAATTATTTTTATTATTACATAATTTTATCTAGTAAATTATGGAGACTGAAAGAAAAAGAGCGTTAAATAATTACAAACCTAATAAAAACAGTAAATATATATTCGATAAATTCGATATTTATTACCCAACCGATACACATATCGATATACCAATAAATTTTGTCATCTCTAATTTAAAATAAAGACTGAAGCACTCTTCTCTGTTTACTGAAACCAGATGAGCAGCCCCAACACTGTCAGGGAAGAGAGGGGGAAAAGAAAATGAGAGGAAAATGAGGGAAAAGTGATAAGGAAAGGAACCAGGGGTAGGGGTACAATTTTCCAAGCGGACATTTCGCATTTCGTTTTAATTGCAGGCAGCATCTAATGAGGCAGATACTGCCGCGTAAAAAAAGTGCGTAAAACCGGAGGGAGCATCGTAGAGCTTAAGCTCACCAGAATTTTCTGCTTTTTCGTATACCTGGCCCACAGCAAGCACTTAAGTGTTATGGCCACTGCCATTTCATTTAACTGTTCAGTGTTGACAACTTAAAAAATAAAATTATAATCAAAAAAACCAAGAAAAGCTAAATAAAAAAGTAAAATACAATCCAAGTGACATCGGGGCGTATACGTAATAGGGAAATTTATTTTTCAAATATTTATTATAAACTAAGATTAGTTATTTAAAAAAAAAATACTCTTTTTAGTTACGTTTTATCAATAAGAAAAAATAAATAAATAAGTAAACCAGAGTTTACAAAGTGACATCAATGCGTATACGTAATATGGTAATTCAATTTCAAAATTTTTATTATGAACTAAAAAAGTTTTTTTTTAAATATAAAAAGTTAAATATATATTAAAATTTGGTTAGGCTTTATAAATAAAATAAAAAAACAACGCCAAATAAATAAGTAAAACATAGCTTATAAAGTTGCATTAATGCGTATACGTAATAAGAAAATTTATTTAAAATTCAATCAATTTTCTTAAATAGTTTATATTCACTCGAAGTTTTTTTGATGCAAGCCTTTTAAATTTACAAAATTTTTTAATAATACAAAATATTTTAAATAAATAGGACTTTTTATTACCAAAATATAATCTAAAATTATTTCCACATAGTTTTTTAAATAATAAATTTCATATTTTTAAATAAATATAAAATAATATATAAAAATCTTAAATTTTAATATAAATAAATAAATATTTAGATTAAATTTGCGCCCATATAAACATTTTTCTTATTTTTCTTAAGCTGTTAATAATTTTTTTTATTAAAAAAAAAATCAATTCCTTAGTAAAGTCAAGCTAACAAATTACTTTTAAGCTATAGAAATACTTGGGCGAAAAATTCTAAATTTTAAAATATATATACCAAAAATATAAATTCCTAAAATATAAATATTCCTTAAATATATATTCCTTAAATATATATTATTTTAGCATTTTGTAAGCCAACTTTCCATCTCTGCTGACTGTCTCATAAACTGTCACCAGGTTCTCTCTGGCTCCGCCCCCTTTCTGAATTTCTTCGTCACTAACCACTTTCTCCGCCTCCCTTTCTGCACCGCTTTTATCTATTTTTTTCTCTCTCTGTACATTTGTGAGTGGCGACGATTGCAGCTGACGTTTATTTGACTGCAGCTAAACGTGACGCTACTAGAGGCGGGGTTTTGGTGTTTTCTGCGAGGGGGAATGGGTGGCATGGAGGGCGTGGGGGCGTGGCACTTGTCGCGCGTAATTACACAACCCACCGTAAAAAAAAAACCCGCACCCAAGAAACTACTCTCTCCACTTGATACACGCATAAAAGTCTTGGCTTGCAATAAAAGTTAATGCTGAGAAAACAGCGAAGGGAAAGAACCAGAGAACCCAATTAGAAAGTGTTTGGTTAAAACAAAAAAAAAAACCAAAAAACGAAAACAACAAAAAAACAGTGAGAGAAAATGCGGGGGCGGTAGGTGTTGTAGTTGCTGTTGTTGTTGTTGCTTATAAAGTGGCAACAACAAGCTTCACTCGCGCTATTTTTCGGTGCAAAGTTTAGTGCCAAAAAGTTTTTGCAACCAAAACGGAGGAGCAAGTGAAAAATGAAGCTTTTGTTACTAAATGGAGGGGCATGGGGAGGGGGAAAGGGGAGTTGGAAAATAAAGAAGGGAGCTCTGTAGAGAGGGGGTGTTGAGAATCTTGATGAAGGGGCAAGGAACTGGCACTAGTTTATGTCCTTGACGTGAAAATTGCAATGATTTCAGCTACAAAATCACTAACTAGCCATGCCTCCCTCTGCAGTCATTATGATTTGGGTTTCAGTGAAGGGAAAATCGATTAATTGGATTTGAATATTGATAAAAGAAATGAAATTTCGATAACTAAAATATCGAAGCTTAAATATTGAATAGAAATACTTTTTAAAGAAGAACTTATAAGAGCTGAATTATATATTCCGATTTCCATTCTATATTTTAATAATCGCTAAAATACAAATTCAGTTAAAAATTAAGATCACTTAAATATATAACTAAAATAAATTCAACAATAAAATATATTTTTTAATATTTTGATAGACAAACAATCTATATTTTATCTTTATATAAATAAAATTTAAATAAGTAAAGAGAAATAACATTATTAAAAATAAGAAATTATATTATTTTAATTTTTTAAAAATATCTCAAAAATATAATATCGATAGATCTACCTTCGTTACTGATCGAAATCTTTGACATACGTTAGCGAAAAGCCAGGCAGCAGACAGAAGTTGCAACAAATTGTGGCCGTAAATCTCTTGGCCAGGCCAGAACGCCCACCAACTGCAGCGGAGCCTGGGATTAGCACTAACAAAGTTAATGTCGCAAAATCGGGAGGACGGACGGGTAGGGTATAGTGGGGACTCGGAAAAGACTGGGAGGGGCGAAGGGCAGAGACCGTTCCCGGAGTGCGTGACACATTTTTATGATTTCGCAGAGTTGGAGTTGTGGCACAAAAAAATAAATCCCCTTCCGCCGCTCCGCTTTGTCAATATGAAAAACCCCCGGGGGGAAGGCAAAAACAACACAAAATAAAAGAGATTTATGCACTGACATATTTCGTTTTTGTGAATTAGTTTCTAATTTAATTATGTATAAACTTTGTAATCAAAAAAATAAAATAATAAGCTATTAAGATTGTTTTAATTGTTAATTCTTAAATTAGGAGCAGCGCTTTGAAACTGATATTTGAAGCTCTTTAGTATTTTTATTTTCAATTTCTTAAGTTGTAGATTAAATTCAATTATTTTTTGAAAATTATCAAATATTTATGGAGTTTCTTCTATTAAAAAAAAAAAAATTTTTTTATAGTTTTCTTCCCTTGATTTCATTTTTATTCTTATGTTTTGGGGAACACAGCAGAATTTCTAATTAAAAAATAACATTTAAACCTTTCTATACCTTATAATATTTTTTTTTTGAGTAATAAATTACATGTCTTATTAATTTGTTGTTTTTCTAAAATATTAAATGCATTATTTCCCTTAGCAAATATTTTATTTTGAGAGAGAAAACTTTCTGTCTCAGATGTAGTTTTAATTGTTAAATTCAGAGTAGCTTAATTTCTAATTAAACTTAATATTTAAACCTATCAAATATTGTTTTTTTTTCAAATTTCAAATTTCAATTATTTTCTAAACCTCGTAAAATATTAACTGCATTTTTTTTCCACTTAAAAATATATTTTTATCGCTCCTGTCCTCCTTTGTTTTAATTTTACTTAAATTCTGAGCAGCGCACCTTTATTTTGTAATTGAAATTAATATTTAATAATTTATTTTCAAAATTTATAATTTCAATTAAATTCTAAACCTCGTAAAATATTAACTGCTTTTTTTTCCACTTAAAAATATTTTTTTTCGCTACTTTCTTCCTTCTTTTTAATTTTACTTAAATTCTGAGTAGCGCACCTTTATTTTGTAATTGAAATTAATATTTAAGCCCTTCGCCTGGTTAAATGTATATTTGATTTAATTTTTTTTGTTTTGAATTTATTTGTATTTTTTTTGCGGTACAAAGAGTGAGGGGGAGACAGACAGGGAGGGCCTGGCGGTGCTACCTGCACTCGCACTCGCACTCACAGGGACGCAGGGATACGCATTCCATTGTTTTGCTTGGAGAAAGTTTTGCGCTGTCGGGAATATTTATACAACTTGGCTTGTTTAACTTGCACTAATTAAGTTTGCCCTGCCACACTCGGATGCTCCCGTTGGAGCCGTTGGAGGAGTGCTCCAGGACCTAAACGAGGGTAGCCGGAGCCCGCAATGCGATTGCGAGTTGGTTGAGGAGGAGGACGACGGCGAGGACGAGGACGAGGACGAGTGATTCCGGCAGCTTAAGAAGCGGGAGACATGCATAAAATAACCCCGTTTGCCAAGTTTATGATGTCCAGAGAGCCGGGGGAATGGGCATATATAGATCAACCAGTCGAGGATTAAACCTAAACGGAGATACACTTTTACATGGCCAATGTCCTTCGGGTGTGTAGACACGGCAAGAAAATAAGCTATTGTTTCTTATAGAAAATATATAGAAAAATATCTTGAAGATTATATATTTAAAAATATATATCGAAACATTTATATTTATATTTTTTTAAATTAAATTAAAAGAGTTCTTTTTAGTTAAAGTTCATTGAAGGTTCTTTTTTTATCTTCTGAAAATCACTTTTGCCAGGCTTTTCCTCTCATTTAGTTTCTAATTTAGGCTTAATTTTTTCTGCTGCCTTTTTCTTGTTGAACTGAACAAAAAATACCCTGTACATTTTTTAAGGCTTAGAATTTGCTGGAAATATTGAAAAAATTATAGTAGGAATATTAATAAAAATATTTATGATTGCAAGAAATATTATATATACAATAAGGAAGCTATTTCAGGTATTTTATTTACTAAAATAGTATTTTTAAGGGCCTTAGTAGCAATGTCAGGTATTTTATTTACTAAAATAGTGTTTTTTTATAGCCTTAGTAGTAGTAGAATAATTATTGAATTTTAATTTAATTAAAAATTTAATATATTATTTATTTTAAAAGAATTTAAGCTGTTCTTAGATTTTATTTTACTAAAATAACAGGAGAAAATGTTATTACAACAGAAATTTTTATTTAACAAGAAAGAAAATTAAATAAAATGGGTTTTCAAAAAAACACAATTTATTTTTAAAATAAACCCTTGCTTAAGCTTAATTTTCAAGGTAATTTTTAAATAAATTAACAAATGAAAAGTATTTTAAATCAATGACTTGTTGCCGGTTAAAGCCTATGTCCTATATTTTTTTTTTTTTGTAAATTTTTTAGAGAAGAAGGAGGAGTAAGGGTAGAAGAAGGATTAAGAGGAAAAGGAGGGCAAGGAGAAGGAGGAGGAAGAGAAGGAGTAGGAGAAGTAAGAGGAGTACAAAGAGCAAAAGCAGCAGGCTGAGTAGGTGGAGTCCAGCAACCCAACTACTCGATAATTTATAGCACTCTTGCCTGCCAACACACACTCTCACAGAGACACACACTCTTAGAGAGGCACACACACTCACACACACACTCTCACACACTCACACACACACAACTCAAGTGACCGCCGGACAGCTGGACAGTCAGACATTTGGACCAATGGACCGATGGAGGGACAATCACGCCCCGACATTTGTACAGCGGCCCATGCATTATGTATACGCCATGCGTGCCCAGTGGCAGCCCAGGACCTTGCCCATCAGCTGCCTTAACTCCCCTCCCTCCCTCCCCCTCCCTCTCCCCCTCTCTCCCTCTCTCTGCCCTTCTCCCAAATGTCTGGCATCAAAATTTAATATCTTTGGCAGCACAAATAGTTTTGGCCTGCCATTTTTAAGCCGCCCCGAAAATCCCACACACACTCTTCCCTCTCTCTCTCTCTCTCTGCTTACTCTATCTCTTTCGTTGAGATCCTGGGAAGCCTGGCAGAAGGCGGAACGACAGGAGACAGACGACAGACGACAGAGAACTCTGATGAACCGAGAACAACCAGGCACTGTCCCTGCTGTCTTGAACAATGGAACGGGGGGAACCCCACAGAGCCATTGAGTTATGGACAGACAGGACCCTGAGTCAAGCAACCATTTTACTAGCTTCTCAATGCAAATGCGATTAATTATAACCGAGGACCCGAAAATGCGCACTAATTGAGTGCAGTCATGCACAGATTATTATTATCTGAGAGGAGTGTTTGCTGAATAATAGAGCAGGCCACAGGGACTGCTACCTCTAGAGGGGTTCCAAAAATATGTAATTAAAGGCTTTAACTTTAAGTCATAAATATATTATAATATTATAAATATTAATATTGTATTAAACCAAACCTCTTTTACTCCCGCAGCCTATCGCAAGTGCCAGCACACGGATGTCTTTTGCAATGCCCCCAATGGAGCCGCACCGGCGGAGGGCGCCCGTCTGGTTGGACCCTGTGTGCCGAAGGAGAAACGCTGCGATGGCTATTTGGATTGCCGCACGGGACGCGACGAGGATGGCTGCAGCGGTGTGTCCTGTCGCCTGGATCAGTTCCGTTGTGCCAATGGGCACAAGTGCATAGATGCCGCACTCAAGTGCAACCATCGGGACGATTGTGGTGATAATTCCGATGAGCAGGGATGCAGTAAGTGTGGCCTAACACTTGCGATAAGTTAGAATATTTTCTAATCTTCAAATAATATTTTTCTTAAATTTTCCCTGCAGACTTTCCACCCTGCCACCATGCCCAGTTCCGTTGCTCGAATGCTTTGTGCATTCCGTACAACTTCCACTGCGATGGCTACCACGACTGTGCGGACAAGAGCGATGAGGCCAATTGCACGGCCATTGCCTGTCCGGACAACAAGTTCCTGTGTCCGCGGGGCGGAGCCAGTGGCACGCCCAAGTGTATCCTAAAGTCACAGCTATGCGATGGCAAGCGAGACTGCGAGGATGGCAGTGATGAGGAGACCAATTGCTGTGAGTATTGTCAGGCAGGAATTTCTTCAGACTCCTAACTAATCCCTACATTTCCCCCACATCTCCTTGAATATCTCCCAATTTCCTCCTAACCTTCTTACGTCTTACTCCTGATGATCTTTAACCTCCTACCCCTTTCTACTCTCTCCCCTTGTAGCCATTGCCTCGTGTCCCGCCTTGAGCTGCGAGTTCAAGTGTCGACCCTCCTTGACCGGCGGCGTTTGCTACTGCAAACCGGGTCAGTCTCTGGCCCCCGACAATCGGACCTGCGTGGATTTGGACGAGTGCGCCGAGTGGGGACACTGCGACCAGCTGTGCACCAACACCCTGGGCTCGTACACGTGCCAGTGCGCCCAGGGTTACTCTTTGATCAATGACTCCAAGTGCATTGCCCCCGATGCCAATAATTTGCAGTTGATCTTTGCCCATGACAGAGCCATCATGAGAATGCTATCGCATGGCACCGACTCCAAAATACTGGCCAATGCCACGGCAGCGGCTGGTGTCACCTTCCACTATGCCCGGAACACGCTCTACTGGTCGGACATCAAGACGCGCAAGGTGCAGAGTCTGCCTTTGGATCCGCAGAACAAGGCGGTGTCGCCGTTCGATCAGACCCTGCCCGGCACCTGGGCTCCGGTGGCCCTGGCCGTGGACTGGGTGGGCGATAAAATCTATGTGGCGGATCTGGTGGGTCAGAAGATCGATGTCTTTGAGCTGAGTGGCCAGTGGCATGCCGTGGTCCTTGGGTCGAATCTCACCTCACCCGCTGACCTGGCTCTGGACCCAACGGCGGGTCTGATGTTTGTGGCGGATGGCGGTCAGGTGCTGCGCGCTCACATGGACGGGACGCATGCCAGATCGATTGTCTCGGAGGCGGCGTACAAGGCCAGCGGGGTGACGGTGGATATCATTAGCAAGCGGGTCTTCTGGTGCGACTCCCTGCTGGACTACATCGAGTCGGTGGACTATGAGGGGGCGCACCGGGTGATGGTGCTGCGGGGACAGCAGGTGCCCAGTCCGTCGCGACTGGCGCTGTTCGAGAATAGAATCTACTGGACGGATGCCACCAAGCAGGGCATCATGTCGGTGGACAAGTTCGAGGGACCCAGCTCCATACAGGTGACGTACAAGGCCAAGGACATTCGAGAGCCCAAAGGCATCATCGCCGTGCATGCCCTCAGCCAGCCGAGGGTATCGAATCCCTGCGGGAACAACAACGGCGGCTGCAATCACATGTGCATCGTGACGGCCGTTAAGGGTGCACCCACGGGACTGGGCTTCCGGTGTGCCTGCTCCACCGGCTATCAGCTGGAGACGGACTTAAAGCTCTGCAAACCCGTCGTGGAGTTCCTCATGTACTCGCAGCAGCGATTCATCAAGGGCAAGGTCCTGGAGCCGGTGATCGAGGGTTTCAGTGATGCCATAATGCCGGTCGTCTCCCGTCGTGCCCGCTTCGTGGGCCTGGACTTTGATGCTCGCGATGAGTTCATCTACTACTCGGATGTCCTGCAGGACGTCATCTATCGGGTGCATCGCAATGGCACTGGCCGGGAGATAGTTCTCGCCTCCCAGAACGAGGGCGTCGAGGGTCTGGCCGTTGACTGGGCCTCCAAGAATCTGTACTACATTGACTCCCGCAAGGGCACCCTGAATGTCCTGTCCACCCGGAATGTGACCCATCGTCGGACGCTGCTGAAGAACCTAAAGCGTCCCCGTGCCATTGTCGTTCATCCCAATCGGGGCTTCATCTTCTTCTCCGAATGGGATCGTCCGGCCAACATAACCCGAGCCAATACCGATGGCAGCGGCCTGCTGGTCTTCAAGAACGTAACCCTGGGCTGGCCCAACGGCCTGTCCATTGACTTCAAGGAGGACCGCGTCTACTGGTGCGATGCCCTGCTCGATCACGTCCAGCATGCCAATCTGGATGGCACGGACATCAAGACGGTCAACTCGCGACTGGTGCGGCATCCCTTCTCCATTGTCATTCACAACGACTGGATGTACATCACGGACTGGCGGCTGGATGCCATTATAAGGCTGCACAAGCTCACCGGCGAGCAGGAGGAGATGATGGTCCGGGAGCCGCAGACCAACAGGCTGTACGGCGTCAAGGTCTACAGTCACGAGGTGCAGAGGATAGCGGACACCCAGCCGTGTCACAGGAACAATGGCGGCTGCCAGAAGATCTGCTTTGCGGTGCCCATCGGCGGTGGTCAGAACTCTAGCTCCGGTAAGGTGACCACACCACCGTCACCCTCCCTTGGACGCCTGCAGGCACGCTGCTCGTGTCCCTACGGCGAGCGTTTGGCCGAGGATCAGGTGAGCTGCATGCCCGATCCCGGGGCAGAGCCACCGGTGCAACCGTGCCCCAACTCCTGGGACTTTACGTGCAACAACCAGCGATGCATACCCAGGTCCTGGCTCTGCGATGGCGACGACGATTGTCTGGACAACAGCGACGAGGAACAGAATTGCACAAGTGAGTAGGAGAGACAGAAGGTGGGATTTGTGACACCAACTAACTTGAATCTACTTTCCTCCTTTCTAGAACCCACCTGCGGAGCCAACGAGTTCCAGTGCCGTTCGGGCCGATGTATACCGCAGAATTTCCGGTGCGACCAGGAGAACGACTGCGGCGACAACTCGGACGAGCAGGAGTGCGGCAATGTCACCTGCGGCACCTCCCAGTTCGCCTGCGCCAACGGCCGGTGCATACCCAACATGTGGAAGTGCGACAGCGAGAACGATTGCGGCGATGGCAGCGACGAGGGTGACTTTTGTGCGGAGAAGACCTGCGCCTACTTCCAGTTCACGTGTCCCCGCACCGGCCACTGCATCCCCCAGAGCTGGGTGTGCGACGGCGACGACGATTGCTTCGACAAGCAGGACGAGAAGGACTGCCCCCCGATCTCCTGTCTGGCGAATCAGTTCAAGTGCGCCGATCTGCGGCAGTGTGTCGAGGAGTCGTACAAGTGCGACGGCATACCGGACTGCAACGATGGCTCCGACGAGCTGGGCTGCCCCTCCATGGGGCCCAATCAGTGCAATTTGGAGAAGCACTTCCGGTGCAAGTCCACCGGCTTCTGCATACCCATTGCCTGGCACTGTGACGGCTCCAACGACTGTTCCGATCACTCGGACGAGCAGGACTGCGGCCAGATCACGTGCGCCCAGAACTTCTTCAAGTGCAACAACACCAACTGTGTGTTCAAGGCCTACATCTGCGACGGCAAGGACGACTGTGGGGACAACTCGGACGAGGGGGCGGAGCATGCCTGTGTCCCGCCGCCGTTCAAGTGTCCCCACGGCCAGTGGCAGTGTCCCGGCGTCTCGGAGCGGTGTGTGAACATCACGTCCGTCTGTGACGATACACCGGACTGTCCCAACGGCTCTGACGAGGGCGAGGGCTGTGACCTGGCCGAGTGCGAGCATCAGGCGGGTCAGTGCTCCAGCTTCTGCCAGAAGACGCCGAACGGGGCGTTGTGCGTGTGCCCGCCGGGCTCGGAGATCGGGGAGGACGGCTTCACCTGCATCGATACGAACGAGTGCGATCCCCCGGGACTCTGCTCGCAGCAGTGCACCAACACGAAGGGCTCCTACTTCTGCTCCTGCACCGACGGCTACGTTTTGGAGCCGAACAAGCACACCTGCAAGGCGGTCAATCACACTGCCGCCTTCCTGATCATCTCCAATCGCCACTCGATTTTGGTGGCTGACCTCAAGGAGCAGGGCTTGGAGCGGGTGCCCATCATTGTGGAGAATGTGGTGGCCACCGCCTCGAACATGCACACGGGCACCATTTTCTGGAGCGACATGAAGCTGAAGAAGATCTCGCGCTTAGACAGGGGCATGGAGCCGCAGGAGATTATCAACACGGGCCTGGACCTGGTCGAGGGACTGGCCTACGACTGGATAGCCCAGAATCTGTACTGGCTGGACAGCAAGCTGAACACCATTGAGGTGTCGGCGGAGAATGGCTCGAACCGCTTGGTCCTGGTCCGGGAGAACATCACCCAGCCGCGAGGCATGTGCATTGATCCGAGTCCCGGGGCCAGGTGGATCTTCTGGACGGACTGGGGCGAGAATCCGCGTGTGGAGCGCATCGGCATGGACGGATCCATGCGCAAGACGATCATCAACACGAAAATCTACTGGCCCAACGGTCTGACCCTGGACATAGCCACCAAGCGTGTGTACTTTGCGGACTCCAAGCTGGACTTTATCGACTTTTGTTACTACAATGGAACCGGCAGGCAGCAGGTCCTGGCCAGCAGTCACTACCTGCTGCATCCGCACTCGCTGTCCCTGTTCGAGGACACGCTCTACTGGACGGACAGGCAGCTGAACCGTGTGCTGTCCGCCAACAAGTTCCGTGGCAAGAACCAGACCGTCGTCTCGCATCTCATTAGCCAGCCCCTGTCCATCCATGTGCATCATGCCTCCCTGCAGCCCATGTCCCCGAATCCCTGCGCCCAGGCCCACTGCCAGCACCTGTGCCTGCTGAGTCCCAAGGCACCGGAGGGTTACTCCTGCAAGTGCAAGCCCGGCTACAAGCTGCTCAGCGAGGGTCGCTGCATCGAGGAGGAGAATCCCTTCCTGATGGTGGTCAAGGGCACCCAGATTGTGGATCTGCCGCTGAACGGTGGCGATGCCAGGGCCGGTGCCCTGGCCCCCGTCATTGGCATCGAGAGCAGCACCGGCCTGGACTTTGATCGCAAGGGCGAGACCCTGTACTGGGTGCAGGGCAGGGAGGAGGACGACGAGAACTGCACCATCTACACGACACCGTACGGCGGCGGCAACAAGACCCTCTTCCTGGGCATCGACAACGGCATGGTGGGTGCTCCCTATACCATCGCCTTCGACTGGCTGGGCCGGAATCTGTATATCGGCAATCGTGTGGCCAGCAACATCGAGGCGGTGCGCGTGGATGGCAAGCAGCGCTATCGGGCCATCATTTTGGCCAACAACGGGGATCCCAACTCCGTGTCGCGGCCCAAGCAGATCGTCCTGGATCCCACCGATGGCAAGCTCTTCTGGATCGATGAGGGCGTGCTGGAGGTGCCGGTGAAAATCGGTCGCGTCGACATGAACGGCAAGAATCCGATAGTGCTCCTCAGGGAGATCGCCCATCCCGAGTCCCTGGTGGTGGACATCGAGAAGAAGCTGCTGTACTACAGTGCCAGCAATCCGGGACTGATCGGTGTGATGGACTACAATGGCGACGAGCGCACCACCATCACCATGAAGGACTCGCATCCGATGGCCAAGCCCAAAAGTCTGGGCATCCTCGACCACAGGCTCTACTATCTGGATCCCCTGTACGAGCGAATCGTGCGGCTGGACCTGCCGCACGGCGACAATCCCAAGACCATTGTGGACAACGAGGCCGATCTGCGCTCCATGATGATCTACAAGAAGCGCGCCTCGATGCAGCATCCCTGCCAGACGAACAACGGCGGCTGCAAGCACCTCTGCCTGCCGGCGGTGGCTGCCACGAGGTCCTGTGCCTGCGGCATTGGTTCCCGTAAGGAGAACGAGGTCAATTGTGTGAACTACAAGACCTTTGCCGTCGTCTCGCAGCTGGACACGATCCGTGGCTATAGCCTGAGCGACAGCACCGAGGCCATGGTGCCTGTGAGCGGTCCCGGTCACCACATTCTCCACGTGGACGTGATGTTCCGAGAGCAATGGATCTACTGGGCGGAGTACAATCGCGGCTATTGGAATGGCATCTTTAGGTCGCGACCCAATGGCACCGATATCCAGCATGTGGTCAAGGATGGCATCGGTAGCAATGGCATTCGGGGCTTGACCATCGATTGGGTGGCGGGGAATATGTACTTCACGAATGTCTATCCGCACGAGAACTACGTGGAGGTCTGCTGGATGGATGGCAGCAACAGGAAGGTTCTGGTCAAGACCACCACGGATGCGCCCCGCGAACTGGCCGTGAATCCCATCAAGAGGCTACTCTACTGGATCGACTACGGACAGCATCCGAGGATTGGCAAGGCCCTGCTCGATGGCAGCAAGTGGACGCCGCTGGTCACGTCGGGCATATCGATGCCCAAGGATCTCACCATCGACATGCAGACGCACGACATCTTCTGGGTCGACTCCAAGCTGGACACCATCCAGAAGATCTCGTACAATGGGGCCAATCGGAAGGTCATTCGACGCGATCTGCCCAATCCCATGGGCATTGCCATCTACCTGAACGATGTCTACTGGGTGGACAGGAACCTGATGACTGTCTTCAAGGCCTCCAAGCTGAATGCCAACGAGTCGGCCGTCCGTGTGCGTACGAATCTGGAGAAGCTGCGCGACATTGCCATCTACAATATCAACAATCAGCCGCAGGATGATGCCAATCCGTGTGCCCATCTGGGCAACGGTGGCTGCGATCAGCTGTGCTTCAGCTTCCCCCCAGAGGGCGGGGCCACTGGTCCCTCGGGACGCAACTTCCGTTGCGACTGCGCCACCGGAAAGCTGAGTGCCGACGAACGGAAATGCGAGACGGTGAACGAGTATCTGGTGTTTGCCACCAGAACCGAAATCCGAGCCGTTAACCTTGATCCCCACTCGACGGAGGTGCCCTTCACGCCGCTAACCAATCTCACGAATGTGGTGGGCCTGGACTTTGACTTTGCCGACAATCGGATGCTCTACACCCAGATCCGTCCGTGGGCCAAGATCGCCTACACGAAGGCGAACAAGCCCAGCCACGACGACATCAATGTGGTCCTCAACAAGGGCATCAATCCCGAGGGCATTGCCTACGACTGGACCCAGCGGAAGATCTACTGGACGGACAGCTCGAACAACTCGATCTACGCCATGAACCTGGACGGCAGTGAGCTGGTGATGATCGCCCGCGTGGAACGTCCGCGTGCCATTGTCCTGGATCCCTGCAACGGCACCCTGTTCTTCACGGACTGGGGCAGGTTCGGTACCTCCGGCAAGATATTCCGCACCACCATGGCCGGTTCCCAGAAGCGTGCCATTGTGGACAAGGATCTGTCGCAGCCCAGCGGCCTGGCCATTGACTATGACGAGCGGCGGCTGTACTGGACGGATGCGGTGCGCGAGAAGATCGAGAGATCCGATCTGGATGGACAGAACAGGGAGCTGCTGGTGGCGGCCACCATCTATCCGTTTGCCATAACCGTGTTCCGGAACTACATCTACTGGACGGACCTCCAGCTGCGCGGCGTTTACCGGGCCGAGAAGCATACGGGCGCCAATATGGTGGAGATGGTGAAGCGGCTGGAGGACTCGCCGCGCGACATTCGCATCTACAGTGCCGATCGGCAGAAGTGCAACGTGAATCCCTGCCGGATCAATAACGGCGGCTGCGCCCAGAGCTGTCATCCGGCGCCCAATGGCAAGGCGGAGTGCAAGTGCGACGACAACACCAAGGTGGTCAACGAGGGCCGGATGTGTGCGCCCCGAAATAACACCTGCGAGGCCAGCAAATTCTACTGCAAGAACGGCCGGTGCATCTCGCGGATGTGGTCCTGCGACGGCGACGACGACTGCGGCGACAACTCCGATGAGGATGCCAACTACTGTGCCTACCACTCGTGCTCGCCGAACGAGTTCCGGTGCAACAACGGGCGGTGCATCTTCAAGTCGTGGAAGTGCGACCACGAGAACGACTGCAAGGATGGCTCCGACGAGCTGGGCTGCACCTATCCGCCCTGCGTGGACGGTGAGTTCACCTGCGGCAATGGTCGCTGCATTCCCCAGGCCCAAGTGTGCAACGGTGTCAACGACTGCAAGGACAATGCCACCTCGGACGAGACGCACGAGCACTGTCCCATGAACACCACATGTCCGGCGAATCATCTCAAGTGCGAGAAGACCAACATCTGCGTGGAACCGTACTGGCTGTGCGATGGGGATAACGATTGCGGTGACAACTCGGACGAGGATCCGCTGCACTGCGGCCAGAGGACCTGCCCGACGAACAGCTTCCGGTGTCCCAACCATCGATGCATACCGGCCACCTGGTACTGCGACGGCGACGATGACTGCGGCGACGGAGCGGACGAGCCGCCAGATTACTGCAAGTCGGAGGGTCGCACCTGCTTCGGGGATCTGTTCACCTGCGACAATGGCAACTGCATACCCAGGATCTACATCTGTGACGGGGACAACGATTGTCTGGACAACAGTGACGAGGACAACAGGCATCAGTGCAGTAAGTCGTACCTCTGAGATGGGGATTAAGTCCTTTTATTAACACCCTTCTTTGCCGCAGACGATCGCAAGTGTGACGAGGAGACCGAGTTCACGTGCGTGGAGAACAAGTCCTGGCAACGGGCCCAGTGCATACCCAAAAAGTGGATCTGTGATGGGGATCCGGACTGCGTGGATGGAGCGGATGAGAACACCACCCTGCACAACTGTGCCACACAGCAGCCGTGCGGCGAGGATATGTTTACCTGCGGCAACGGCCGTTGCATCAATAAGGTAAGTCCTTATTTGAGTTCCTTTTTCGAGAAGAGTTTGCTAAGTTTCCTTATTTGTTATCCCTGCGCAGGGCTGGATCTGTGACCATGACAACGACTGCGGCGATGGCACCGACGAGGGCAAGTTCTGCAACTCCAAGTACAAGACCTGCTCGCCGCAGGAGTTCACCTGCCAGAACTTCAAGTGCATTCGCAATCAGTCGCGCTGCGATGGCGAGGACGACTGCGGCGATCACTCGGACGAGGTGGGCTGCGTCAAGGAGAATGTGACCTGTCCGCATGGCCAGTTCGCCTGCACGAATGGCCAGTGCATCGACAACAGTCTCGTGTGCAACAAGTATCCGGATTGTGCCGACGAATCCGATGAGCCGGCCCACTGCAATGTGGATGAGTGTGCCAAGGTGGAGATCAATCAGTGTGGCCACAAGTGTGTGGATACGCTGACGGGTTACTACTGTGACTGCAACGAAGGCTACAAGTGAGTGTTGAACCTCATTATCCCTCTGTAACAACCTCTAATATTCGTCTTCTTTTAGACTCCTGGCCGATGGCAAGGCCTGTGCGGATGTGGACGAGTGCCTGGAACAGCCGGGCGCCTGCTCCCAGCACTGCTCCAACACGCCCGGCGGCTTCTACTGCAAGTGCGACGAGACCTACTACGAACGGCAGAACGATGAGCACACGTGCAAGCGCAAGGACAATATCCCACCGTGGCTGATATTCACCAACAAGTACTATGTGCGCAACATGTCGGTGGATGGACACCAGTACAATCTGATGCATCAGGATCTCATGAACGTGGTGGCCCTGGACTTTGACATACGCGAGGAGTACATGTACTTCTGCGACGTGACGGCCAAGACGATATTCAGGGCCAAGTATGGCGAGGCGGATGATGAGACACCGCCGGAGAGGGAGGCGGTCATAAGGCACGATTCGCATGGCCTCGAAGGCATTGCCATCGATTGGGTCGGCAGGAAACTGTACTGGCTGGACAGGCACTCCAAGAACCTGGACGTTTCCGAGCTGGATGGCACGAAGCGTAAAACTTTGAGGAGTGGCGTCGTCGATCCGCGTGCCATTGTCGTGCATCCCGGCATTGGTTATCTGTACTTCACCTCGTGGCACCTGCAGGCGTACATTGCCAAGATGGGCATGGACGGTTCGAATTTCACGAGAATCCTCAACTGGAACGATGACATTGCCTGGCCCAATGCCTTATCGATCGATTACTTCACGGATCGCATTTACTGGGCCGACGCGCACTTGGACTACATTGCGTATGCGGATCTGGAGGGACGACACCGACACACCGTGCTCTCGGGCAGCAAGGTGCCGCATGTGTTCGCCCTCAGCCTGTTCGATGACTACATCTACTGGAGCGACTGGAATTTGAAGGCCATTGTGCGGGCCAACAAGTTCCATGGCGCCAACTACACCGTCCTGAGGAACACCACCCACCGACCCTATGATTTGCACATCAACCATCCGCTGCGACAGCTGCCGTACACGAATCCCTGCGGCACCAACAACGGCGGCTGCTCGCATCTCTGCCTGATTGCCCCGCCGCCGGAGTCCACCTACCTGAACATCGAGGGCTACATCGAGGAGGGGGCGCCCATCTACAAGTGCGCCTGTCCCAATCAGTTCTATCTGGCCAGGGACATGAAGACCTGCGTGGCGAACTGCACCGCTGGCCAGCACTTGTGCGGCGGCCGCGATGAGAAGTGCATCCCATGGTTCTGGAAGTGCGACGGCGAGAAGGACTGCAAGGATGGCTCCGATGAGCCGGCCACCTGTGCCCCGCGCCACTGCCGTGCCGGAACGTTCCAGTGCAAGAACACCAACTGCACACCCTCGGCCACGATCTGTGATGGCGTCGACGATTGCGGCGATCGCAGCGACGAGCAGAATTGCGATCTGCCCTGTCCGCTGTCCGATTTCAAGTGCAAGTCCAGCGGCAGGTGCATCCTGGATAGCTGGCGATGCGATGGCGATGCGGACTGCAAGGATGGCAGCGATGAAGATCCCGCCGTGTGCTGTGAGTTTGAGGAGTTCTCTAGTTATTGAAGAAGGATATTAATGCTTAATTTTCCCTTCTCCCTCGACATAGTCAAGCGAACGTGCGACCCCAAGACCGAGTTTGCCTGCAAGAATGGACGCTGCATTCCGCAGCTATGGATGTGCGACTTTGACAACGATTGCGGCGACGATTCGGATGAGCCGGCGTACATGTGCCGGCAGAGGAACTGCACCACCGGCTGGCAGCGTTGTCCTGGCCAGTCCAACTATCGCTGCATACCCAAGTGGCTGTTCTGCGATGGCAAGGACGATTGCCGGGACAACAGCGATGAGCTGCCGGAGAACTGTCCCAAGTGCAATGCGGAGACGGACTTTAAGTGCGGCAACAACCGATGCATACCCAAGTGAGTGCCATCTAATAAGATAACCAATTCAATTATTTAAAATTCCCAATCTTTAACAGACAATGGATGTGCGACTTTGCGGACGATTGTGGCGATGCCAGCGACGAGAACGAGGCCGTGTGCAAGGGTCGCTACAGAGACTGCTCCGAGTCAGAGTTCCGCTGCGGCAATGGCAAGTGCATCTCCTCCCGGTGGCAGTGCGATCACGAGGACGACTGCGGCGACAACTCCGATGAGATGCACTGCGAGGGCTATCAGTGCAAGAATGGCACCTTCCAGTGCGCCTCCGGCCACTGCATTGCCTCGTACTTCCGCTGCGACGGCGATCGCGATTGCCGCGACATGTCCGACGAGGTGGGCTGCCCGCCACGCTTCCCGGGCGGCCGATACTGTCCCGAGTCGCGCTTCCAGTGCAACAACAACCTGTGCGTCTCCCTGTCCGATTTGTGCGACGGCACCGATGACTGCGGCGATGGCAGCGACGAGGATCCCAGCGTCTGCAGTGACTTTAACTGCGACACTTTGCGGCGATTCCAGTGCTCGAACCACCGCTGCGTGGCCCGGTATCAGATCTGCGATGGCGTCGACAACTGCGGCGATGGCAGTGACGAGAACAACATGACCCTCTGCGCCAGCAAGCAGAAGCCCTGCGATCTCTACACGCAGTACCAGTGCGCCAACAAGCACTGCATCGAGCGGTCCCAGGTGTGCGACTACGCCGACGACTGCGGCGATGGAAGCGACGAGCTGGGCTGCCACCACACCAGCAGCTGCTCGGAGCAGACGCGCGGCGGCTGCCAGCACCATTGCCACAACCTCACCGACGGCGGCTACATCTGCACCTGCTATCCGGGCTACATTATAGCGGCGGACAACAAGAAGAAGTGCTCCGATGTCGATGAGTGCCTCACGCGGCAGCACACGTGCTCGCATCAGTGCCACAACCTGAACGGCACCTATTCGTGCAGCTGCCGGGAGGGCTTCCACCTGACGGACGGAGCCAGCGGTGTGTGCCGCGCCGAGAAGGAGGACGTCATTCTGGTGTTCGCCAACGGGCAGGAGATCCGGGGATTGGACCTCCAGAAGCGCGAGGAATTCGAGGTGATTGCCGCCGAGAAGCGGATCGAGGCGCTGGACTACGATGCCCAGCAGCAGATCGTCTTCTGGGCGGACAGCTACGACAAGACCATCAAGCGGTCGTACATGGTCAATGCCATCGATGGGCGGGCCAAGATCGGCTTTGCCCAGGACCTGAACATGAAGGGGGGCTCAAAGCCCACCGCCGTGGCCGTGGACTGGTTGGCCTCGAATCTCTACTGGACGGAAATGGACAGGACGGGCTCCAAGCCGCGCGGGCGCGTGATGGTGGCCAAGACCGATGGTCGCTATCGTCGGTCCATAGTCAATGCCGGCCTGGAGGTGCCCACGTCGATAGCCGTGAATCCGCAGCTGGGAAGGATCTATTGGTCCGATGCCGGTTCAGCGCCCAAGATCGAGGTTTCCTGGATGGATGGCTCGAAGCGCAGGCCCCTGATCACCGAACAGATCCGTCATCCGGCTGGCCTGACCATTGATTACTCACAGGATCACATCATCTACTGGGTGGACACCAAGCTGAATGCCATCGAGTCGATGCGGGCTGATGGGTCGCGGCGCAAGGCCATCGTCAAGGGCGACCAGCTGCGGCATCCCGTCTCCCTGGACCTCTTCGAGTCGAACATGTTCTGGATGACCCGCGACACCGGGGAGCTGGTGCGCCAGGATAAGTTCGGGCGCGGGGTGCAGGTGGTGCTGCATCGCAACCTTGTCAATCCGTCCGGCCTGAAGGTGTACCACGACAAGCGGTACAACACCTCGCTGCCCAATCCCTGCGACAACTCCACCTGCTCCCACCTGTGCCTCCTCGTCCCCGGCGGCCATCGTTGCGCCTGTCCCGATGCCTCGGGACCGCCGCCCTCGCACCGCAGCACCGCCGAGGTCATATGCAATGCCGCCGCCGAGCATCCACGTCCGGCGCCCCGGATCTGTCCCTGCCAGAACGGTGGCCTGTGCAAGGAGGATGCCCAGGGTGAGCTCGTCTGCGAGTGCATGTCCGAGTTCCGCGGCGAGCACTGTGAGACGAGCACGACCGGTGCCTTTGGCCATGGCGGAGCGAATGTCACCGCCGTGGTGGTGCCCATAATGGTCATCCTGCTGGTAATGATGGCCGCCGCCGGGGCCTGGTATGTCATCCGCAAGAGGCCATTGTAAGTAGCTGTTAGAGGAATCCTTTGGGAATTGTATTTACTAACCTCATTTCCCTTACAGCGGCAAACTGGCTCGCATGCCGGCCATGACCTCCTCGCAGAGCGTCACCTTCCGCCATGGCTCGAATGTGGAGTTCAGCGAGAGCGGCTTCCCCGGCGCCTCTGCTCCCGGTGCCGGCGATGTGGCGCCCATCGAGGGCTACAACCTGCAGACGGTGAATGCCAACAAGGCGCGCGACTTTGCCAATCCCATGTACGATGCCGTGCAATCGGGCACCACCGCCGATCCGGGCATGGGCAATGGCTCGGGTGAGTTTGGAGTAACGTAGAATAATTCCTCTAATAACCAACTAATACTCTCTCTCTCTTTGCAGGCATCTATGATGTTCCTGGTGAACCCTCTGCCAAGGGCAAGGCCATTGGCCATCATGCCAGCGGTTCCTTCACGGAGCCCGCCTCCGCAATCATTGCGCCCAGCAGCATCACGCACAAGGCCTCGCCGCAGCTGCAGCTGCGCACCAGGGAGCTAGATCCATCGGCCGACACCGGCAAGGATACCCAATTCCTGGTGGAGGAGGACAAGTCCGAGTGCTGATATCAAGCCCATCACTCGGCTGCCGTTGCGGTGGCTGTGGCGGTGGCCAGCTGTCGCCGCCAGCTCTCCACGTCGGAGGCCAAGAACAGTTATCCGCTGCAGACATAACAAAGAATAATCCGTGGAAGGCAAAGGAAGGAGTCCCAGCCGCAGCCGCAGACGCAGTCGGAGCCGGAGCATCATCATCATCATCAACATCAACGGGAGGCACAAGGACGCCCTAGTAGTAAACATCACAAATCCTGGCAGGCGGCCAAGGCCACCACCAAGGTCTAGCCAGGCGGCTAAGGAGAAGGTCCTCTGGGGGGAGGGCAAGGCAAATACACATATCCAAAAAAACAAAAAAATTGAAATTGAAAGAAAGAAAAGAAAAGTGAAGCAAATGAAAAAAAAGAAAACAGAGACAGGCAGGCGGCAGAACCAGCAGAAGAAGCGTTGCAATTATTATTAAATAAAAGTAAAAGTAAAACTAAAAATAATAATAATAAAAACTAAAAACTAAAAGGTAAAAACTAAATATAAATGTACACAACACTAGGAGCAGGTTTATCAGTCTCCACAACACACACACACACACAGCCACTTTTGTAAAGCCAACTTTTTGTGACCTACTGTTTTTTCCCCTATTTTTTTTCGAGTGTGTAATGTTATTTTGCATAAAAACAAAACAAAACAAAAGCTGAGAAAAATTGTAAAAACTAACAAAAAAAAAAAACATGAAATCGAAACAAAATTAAGGCATAGAGTATATATTTTTTTGAAAGCTAAATGACAATATTAACTATATATAAATGTATGTAAATTGGAAACGAAAGGCAACCAGAATATATATATGTGTATATGTGTGTGTATATGTATACAAAGGCAACTAAACGAGAGAACACATTCCAAGCTAGGATTTCTATATATATATATATATATATATATTTTTCTAAAAAAAAATTAAAACGAACAAAACAAAACACAGAAAGCGAGCTAAAAAATATATACAAGAAATTATAAATTATAAATGTGCAGCCACACTTTTGTGCTAAAAACCAGAATCGAATCTGTAAGGATCGAAAGGAAACAAGCATTCCCACACACACACACACACATCTATCTATCGATCTATTTATAATAATTAATTTAATTATTTATTCAACACACACACGCACACGCAGGCTTATTAATATTTAATCAGAAAAAATATCGCTTTTCATCGGATTCAATCGAGATTTAAAAATTGTTTTTAGCAACCGCAATACATTCCCGGAAAGAAAAACTAATTAACATTTCTTCCCTCTGTGCAGTAAAGAAAAGCGTAGCTTTTCTTTTCTCCTGTCTCGTTTCTGCAACCTCGATTTCTCTCGATTTTCGTTTTGTGTGTGTAGTTACAACAAAAAAAAAAATACAAAAGAACAAAGAAAACTTTCCCTCGTTGCGCGTGTTTTTTTACACATCAATCTATATATAAATATATTTTATTTTTTAATTATATCATTATGATTTCTATATATATATATATACATATGTATCTTTCTCGCCGAAAGTCGAAATGTGTGTGCATTTTTTTTTATATAATTTTTTCGTTCTCTTGTGCAAAAAAAAATCTGTGCTTCCCTCTTCATTTAAGCGTGTGTTTTTAGCATAAATTTTAGTGAAAGAAAGAGAGATGAAAGGAAGGAAGGAAGAAAACTAAAGCTGTATTCGCCAATCGGGCCATATACAACGCTATATATGTGAAGTTAATTGTATATTTAATGTCAAGCTACATAAAGGATAACGAAGGAAGGAAAGAAGCCACAACATAATACGAGTAAAACTGCGAAAAGAGGTGACGAAGGAGAAGAGAAACTATTTGTTGAAAGAATAAAACTTTTTTTTATTATTATTATACATATATACTGGGGGGGAAAATTGTAAGATGAAGAAAAACTAAAAACATTCATAATAAAGAAAAATCATTAAAAAAAAATGTAAAATACATGTGATATATTATTTTTATATACTATATAAAGTGTAAGGTAAGTGTTAACCATTTACCTTTCGCCATGGAAGGCGAAACTTAACCGATTTCAATGTGGGTTGGTTCGTTCTTCCTTTTTTGCATTCAAAGCTTGATATCTAATTTTTTGTCAATTTTTGAATATGTCTCCTTTACTTATAAAACGATAATTTCGCACCATAGATGATCTAAAATTTTTTTTGCAATTTTGACGATGTAACCCCTTACATTTTTTGGAAAAATGGAAAAAAATTTTTTGGTTGCCCGCACATTGCTAGATCGATTCGGCTGATGATGCTGATCAAGAATATATATGGTTTATAGGGTCGCAAATGGCTACTTTACTTATAAAACGATAATTTCGCACCATAGATGATCTAAAAATTTTTTTGCAATTTTGACGATTTTTTGGAAAAATGGAAAAAAATTTTTTGGTTGCCCGCACATTGCTAGATCGATTCGGCTGATGATGCTGATCAAGAATATATATGGTTTATAGGGTCGCAAATGGCTACTTTACTTATAAAACGATAATTTCGTGCCATAGATGATCTAAAATTTTTTTTTGCAATTTTGACGATGTAACCCCTTACATTTTTTGGAAAAATGGAAAAAAATTTTTTGGTTGCCCGCACATTGCTAGATCGATTCGGCTGATGATGCTGATCAAGAATATATATGGTTTATAGGGTCGCAAATGGCTACTTTCCCTATAAAACGATAATTTCGCACCATAGATGATCTAAATTTTTTTTTGCAATTTTGACGATGTAACCCCTTACATTTTTTGGAAAAATGGAAAAAAATTTTGTGGTTGCCCGCACATTGCTAGATCGATTCGGCTGATGATGCTGATCAAGAATATATATGGTTTATAG
>VNJU01001736.1:0-11338 GCA_008042675.1 Drosophila seguyi
CCATGTCCGTGTGGTCGACATCCGTACTGAGCGGGGACTCATCAAACGTCCCATAGCGAAGGTCGTCCTCCTTCCAATGGAGGCACCAGCCTACCCTCAATAACCTGTCGCCCGTCCACTTCAATGTTCCACGTCACTGTGCTGTTCCGTATCTAATCAGTAGTTCCAATTCGTAGCAGTACAAGTACTGATTGCTACCTTTTTTGAACTCTTCGTCCTAGTCAGCCAGTCACAGCACGATGTCTCCACGCCCACGCAGCGCCAGTGCCCTAGAAAGCAGATGTTCTCGAGGTACCAACTCCTACCGTTGCCGAGTCTGCAGGGAGATCCACCCTTTACGGAAGTGCCTCTGATTTCTTCGTTTGATAGCCGAGAAGCGGCTACGGGTAGTCCTCGCCAATCGCCATGCGCCTACCCGCGGAATTCTGCAGTCGCGCCACGGCGCTCCTCGGCCCTCTTCCGACGCTCCACGGCGCTCTTCAAACGCTCCTCGGCCTTCGTCCGACACTCCACGGCGCTCTGCTCCCGCTCCACGGCACGCTTCAATCGCTCCGCGGCACTCTTCCGACGCTCCACGGCGCTCTTCAGCCGCTCCTCAGCCCTCGTCCGCCACTCCACGGCGCCACGGCCTCTCGGCGTTAGTCAGCCGCTCCACGGCGTGCTTCAGCAGCCCCTCGGGCCTCGTCCATCACATCACGTCGTGCTTCCGCTAAGCCGCAGCACTAGGCAGTTCTCCGCCGGCCGTCCAAATAGCTCGCCGAACACAGCCATCGCTCCGTCGCTGTCGTTGCTGTTGCAGCGGCATAGCGTCAATCTGCTGCCGATGGCTCTGATGCGGATCCACACCGGGAATCAGGTCTTCGACACGGCGGCACTCATCGACCCGTGCACAGCTACGAGCTGCATCGACGCGTCGCTAGCGACAGCTTTTCGACTGCCAACTATCAGCGTTGGGGAAGAGCGGATATGTTCGGCCAACGTGAGCTCCAAGAATGACAACAGTGTCCGCTTGGATGTGGTATTCACGTTCAGGCCTCACGTGCGCATTCGCACGCAAGTTCGGGAGCTTGACGAGGCGGTGGAAGCCCATTTCCAGAACTTTACAATGGCCGACGAGCGCTTCTACCTCCCCGCGACGGTCTCCGTGGTCCTGGGTGCGCACATGTATTCGCGAGTGATGCAGCCGGGCTTCATGAAGATCCAGGATGGATTGCCGGTAGCCCAGGACACCATATTTGGATGGGTCGTGTCTGGAGCCTGCCACCAGTCATAAGGATGACCATGTTGCAACCCGGGTGATTGCAAGGGGGGGCGGAAAAGGGCCTCCCCTGTGCCCGCTCGCTCCGGAGCACGGGTAGTAACCGAACTCGGCAGTCGGCCGCCGTCGATCTCCCGTGCTCGCTTTGACGAAGCATTTATTACCCACGACGCACGACGGCAGGACGCAAAGGGTCCTATTTGAAAACACCTTATCTAATGTTCTCAGGGTTACTTCTGGCGTCACGCAAGGAAGCCATTTGGGTCCCCTGCTGTTTACACTATTTATTAACGACCTCCCCAATGTCCTGACTAACTCCAGAGTACTTATGTACGCGGACGACGTCAAACTTTGTGTGCAATATACGGACGCGTCTTGCCAGTCTGTTTTACAAACAGATCTTAACAATTTTCAAACATGGTGCAGTGCAAACTTACTAAATTTAAACGGCTCTAAATGCAAGCTTATGACATTCTCTCGTGTCGCTTCTAAGCTTGCGACTTACACGCTGAACTGCTGCCCTTTGGAAAGAATTGCTTTAGTTGATGATTTCGGTGTTCGTCTGGATTATATTTTATGTATGGTGAATAAAGCCAGAGGTGTGCTGGGATTTATTAAACGTTGGTCGAAAGAATTCAATGACGTTACAAAATGTCTATATATTTCTTTAGTTCGTCCTATCTTAGAATATGGATCTTGCGTTTGGAGCCCTCAGTATGGGGTCCACAGTAAACGCATCGAGTCGGTTCAAAAGAATTTTTTACTTTTCGCTTTACGCGGCTTAAACTGGGATGCAAACCAGAGATTACCTTCCTATTCTAGTAGACTTCTCCTTAATAACTTACCATCTTTATCTAACCGTAGAACCATGCTTGGCATAACCTTTATTTATAACCTTATCCACAGTGACGTGGAAAGTGCTAACTTGTTGGGTCAGCTTAACTTTCACGTACCGAGAAGATCCTATATTCCCTTAGTGCTGCGCCATTGGAGAACGTCCTTTCAACAGCATGAACCCTTTAGAGTCTTATGTGCAAATTATAACGATTTGTACATAATAATTTCAAACGTAGATAGCCTTCCTAAACTAAAAACGTTACCCACTTAGTACGCATGCAAGCAAACAATCTGGCAGCACGCCAGTAGTTACTTGCTCGAATTTAATTAATAGGATTACAGCAGTCTCCACCAGTCATTGGGCGATAGGGTCGCATGCAATAAAGATGGGGCTGCCCTACAACACAAGCTGCAGAAGCTGCAAAGAACTAGCAGAACAGGAGACGTCAAAGCACATGCTCTGTCACTGTCCAGCTTTAAATAAGAGAAGAATGCGCCATTTCGGTGCCTTTAAGCTGGAATCGCTGGGTAAAGTGGAAAAGGTTAGATGGCAGCTATCCTTCCTTTTCGCAATGATTCAGGATGGTGCCAGTACTAGCCAGTACCAGAAAACGGAGGGTGTGGATCAAAGGACCAGCGGTAAGGACATAAGAGGAGTCATAGGAGGCGGGTAAACCAGAGTGCTAACTTACTATAGTAGCCCTTACGTATTACCGTTTATTCTCCGGTTCGAGTTATCGACCCGAGCGTATCATTAATTGGTAAACCTGAAAGTTCTCTATAACTCTTCCCACATCGGGTAGACCTGAACGGCCTCTCAAACAATTCTCACCCTGGTAGACCTGAACGGCCTCTTAAACTCTTTTCACCTTGGAAGACCTGAAAGGCCCCTCAAAACCTTCTCACTTTGGTAGACCTAAACGGCCTCTCAAACCATTCTTACCCTGGTAGACCAGAACGGCCTTTCAAACACTTCTCACCTTGGAAGACCTGAAAGGCCCCTCAAAACCGTCTTACTTTGGAAGACCTGAACGGCCTCTCAACTCTTAGCATTAATTGGTAGACCTCTCCAACTCATCTCATTTCTAAAGACCTTAGGCCCCGAATTGGTTCTCCTCAGGACCGATAACGAGCCAACGGAAAGTAACTCACTAGTCACCGGATCACGACGTTACACAGCGATGAGAAATGAATTTACCATAAATCTGTACCTTTTAATTAAATAAACATTATGATAATTTTTACCATAATAGCTAGCTTTCTACTCTGGTACCGGGTCGGAATACATACATATTTGCAAGTTCCCGCGCTAAGCGGCAAACTCCCCCTTCATACATACATATAAATATACTGGTTAGCCGCGCTATTCTGCGTTGAGCATCAAACGCATTTACATACATACGTGACGTACGAGTTCTCTCGTCTCTTCTTTGCTCAGACAACAGGTGCACGCATATCGGCACACATACATACATATATACTGCACCTCTAAGTCCTAACATACGAACATTTATGGGAAAGTAATAGTGTGAAGTAAAAGGTCGTGTTTTTGCCGCTCCCCGCTTGATCATCCTTTTTCCTGTCCACCTTCCACAAGCCACTTTCCCCGCGTTCTTGACAACGTAAACACAGCTGATCGCAACTGGATCTCAGTGTTGTACAACGTCAGAGGAGGGAGCTTTTTAAGTAGTTAAGCGTTCCTGCTGCAGCCTGATTAAAATCTCATTTAAATTAGCATTTGCATTTACAAGGCCGTGGGCGGCTGCGCAGCTGGCAAGCGGGGAAAGGTCACTAACCCGACCAATTTCCGATCCCCCACAAGGGACGTCGGGGACCGAGAAGGGGAGGTATAACCCCCGCCGTAGAGCCAGGGGGAAATTCTTGGACAGCGCGGGAGCCCTGTGGTCGATAGTAACTCCTGAGCGGTTCGGCGCTAGCGAGGTCACCGTGCCATAATCGGAAGGAGGATGATGCAGCGGCGTTCAAGAAGAGCAGTAAGCTTTATCGATCACCACCAATGCACGGATCCCAAGAAGATGGGCTGACCAAGGATGTAGGCCCGGCTAGTTCGCAGAGAACGATGCCGGCCAAAAAGAGCAGGCATCCCGGGAGGCAGCTTGTCTGCAGGATCTCCATGAGCTGGGTAACCTGCTGCAGGAGATGTCCATAAAAATTATGGACAAGTCCTCGCGCCACATCACCATCGCCACGAGGGAGATGTTCGCGAAGATGACGGCCCCCCACTCAAGCATCCTCCAGGCGAGCACGGTGACCGCTAAGGATGACGGCGGCAGCCAGGTAGCTGCTATATTGTGCCCCAAGTGTGCTCGGAGCACGCCCAGAGTTGACAAAGAGCAGCAGACTACGACGGTGTGGAGAAAAGAGGCTGCGGTTCAAAAGGAGCCATGGCGAAGGCTTAGCCAGCAGCTCGTGCAGGGATCATCATCTGTATCTGAGGCCCCTCCAACTGGCATTCCGCGGCAGAAAGACGCAAAAGCGACCAAGAAACCTCGCGCAAAACCCCGTATGGTAGCGCGAGAAGCCGAGGCGTCACACACAGCCGCCCGGAATCCCGAGAGCCGCGCTATCCCCGGGTATGACTGGGAATTGGTTGCGAAAAGCCAAGGACAGCGCGTCGCACTCCTCGTCGCCGTCATAGTGCGAGCGCGTGGCAAGTCCTATAGCGAAGGGCTTGCTATGGTGACTAGGAGGAACGACAAACAACTGACTGAACTGGGCAGCTGCGTCTCCAAGGTACGCCGCATCACCAATGGCAACCTGCTACTGGAAGTGGCCAATAGCAGCACTGAGAGTGCTGAGGCCATTAGGAGTGCATCGAGAAGGTGCTCGGAGATGCAGCGTCAGTGCGTACCACAACGGAAGAGTTAAAGGTGCTTGTTCTGGAGTTGCGTAACATGGACTCCATCACCACGAAGAAGGAGGTCTGCGTAGCCATCGCGGGCCAATTTAGCATTGAGCCGGAACGGATTAAGATTCGTAGCATGCGCTGCGGGTACGCAGAGACCCAATCGGCGGTGATCAGCCTGCCCGTCCCCTTGGGCAAGGCTGTCCTACAACGCGGAGAAGTCCGGATCGGGTGGACCATCTGCAGGATCCGGGAGAGACAGGGTCCACCGAGGTGCTTTAGATGCCTGGAACTGGGGCACATCACAATCCATTGCAATAGCTCTGTGGATAGAAGTGCTGCATCAAATGCGGCGGATTGAAGGATCCAGGTGGAAAGGAGGGACAAAGTCCTACTGCCTGGTTGTCACCCTGGACATCAGGAATGCATTCAACTCGAGCCGGAAGGTGGTGGAGTCAGCAAGCGTGTTGGTCGGAGGGACTACGATCCAGTCCCAGCGGGCGATCAAGTAAGTGGGCGTCCTTATTGACCGCTCCTGTCCTTCAAAAAGCCCCTGGAGTACGTCCACAAGAAGGCCAGAGAGACTGCAGGTGCGCTTTCACGAATGCTGCCGAACACGAAAGGGCCGAAGCAGGTGACAAGGAGATTGTTGACCTTGGTTGTGACCTCGCAAATCCTGTGTGCTCGAAAGCCACCAAGGTGAAAAGCTACATGCGAGGAGTGGAGGCAGCAAACAGGCTGTGTGCCATCAGGACAGCGTGCGCGTTCTGGACCATCTCGGAAAATGCGGCGCTGATCATCGCCCGTCTAGATCCGCTCACCGAGCTTGTACGGGAAAGGAACGAGATCTTCTCAACCTCGCAGGACAGGGTGGCAGCGCAGCAGCGGTCCAGAGCCGAGCTCAAGGTTGACGCTAGGAGGAGAAGCATAGAGAGCTGGCAGTCCAGATGGGACTCCTCTTCTAAGGGCCGATGGACACACTCCCTCATCCCGGACCTGAAGCAATGGGTACAGAGACCGCACGGGCAGGTGATTTGAGTAATTGGTTGACTTTTTACTCGTGTTAGCAGCCACCGCATATACAATTGTGTGAAAAAACAACACAAACATTTTTGGTGCCAATGCACCGGTTTAAAAAAGGAGATCAAAAGGAAATATGCAAAAGTACAATGAACTTAAAGATATATCATTAATATTGTCATCCGTATGCGTGTGGGATATGGCCTTGGTCGATTTTAGGCATGTGTATTTTGCTAGGCGGTGTGTGATTTGTTGTGTGAATTTCCGCGCGTGAAAGAGACAAGGTACATTTTTGAGTGCGTCTTATTCCACCGCATATTTTTGTGTATTGTCTGAGACCTACACACAGATATTGCAGTAGTAAATCATGCTGCCGCATATTATGCGGTGTAAGTAAAACGCAAACGCATATTATATGATGTTAGTAAGACCGACACCGCTTTTTAAACGTGTATACTTGTAGTGCTGAAATCAAGCACCGGTGTCGCTCTCTAGTCGGAACTGAATTCTTAAGGGTGAACAAATTCATTGCCGTCAGCGATGTCGTAAGCCTCTACGAAGCCAAGATCAACGCTCCTGATCAAGCTTATCCGTCTGCAATAAGTGCGAGCCTTATGAAACAATGTGGAAAGAAAGTATGAATCATTGCCCAAGAAGGATCCTCCCAGCCGCTAACTTCGTCCGGATGCCGCTAACCTCCATGTCATGGGATTGTCTGCTGGACTTCACTTTCCTTATGGGGGCAGTCCCTAACGTCGAAAACCAAAGTTCCGGCTTGGGAGGAAATTAACACCTTCCTGAGCGAAAGGTATCGGACATTAGAGGTCATAGATGACGTGAGGCCTAGCGGCTCTGGGCATATTCTGCCAAGATCGTCAAATGTTCATGCCCAACTCCTATGAAGCCAGGGTGGCTTCTTCACCCAGAGGGTGCGACCTGTGTTCCAGGGAAAACACTCAGTTCGTGTATGTCCCCGGTTCCTGACAATGAGTGTCAATGATCGGTCAGACTTCGTCACCCTCCACTCCGTCTAGTTCACGACCTGCAACCGCCGATTATCAGTCAAATCTTTAAGTATCAAGAGCTGTACTCCTCGGCAAGCAATTAATTAATATTTGCCATCTTGGCCGCAACTTCCAAGCACGCGTTCTAATTGATATAGGTTCCGAAGCAACGTCACTGAGCGGCTCTTCAATCAATTTAAGCCACCTTTCAAACCATTTCAGACCCAAGTTTCCAGGCTTAATGACACGGTTGCTGTTCTACCCACAAAGCTCTGCCAGTGGGCGAATCGAGTTCCTTCCAGAGAAGGACTGGAGTTGGATACGACTCCTTATGTCCTCCCTCAGCTAGCCGGAAAACTTGCCTCATACCCAATTCCCAGACCTTCTGAACTGAAGGAGCTTCCTGACCTCCCCTTAGCGGATCCAAGGTTTTTCGAGAGCTCCGAAATCGACGTCCTGATAGGAGCTGACATCCTTTCGTTTGTGCTTCTAGGCGGTTTCGAGATTAATATTTTAGGCTCTCTTTTGGGGCAACAGACTATATTCGGATGGCTGCTGACTGGCTCAGTGTCCATGCCAGCCGCTCGCACCCTTTCGGTGTACTCCACATTCCTGGGGAACCTGCAGCAGTGGTGAGCGATACAAGACTTGCACGGTACGCTCCAGCATATGCACGAACAGCCAGTTCACGCTCCCCATTAGCCGCGATGGCATATTCTGACCAGGAATCTAAATGTCGCCAAGAAGGACAATCTTCCATCGTACGAATGACGGCTCGGCAGAATCGTTTCTGCTTTCCCAGGAGCCGATAACCGCATTCGAGTTGTTGAGATCTGTACATCTCGCGGCAGAATAAAGAAGTTTATTCTCCTTCCTGCGGAGGACTATTTGTCCTCCTAGGGATTAGTGCTCATATCCCCCTTTCCGGGGTCCAAGGTGTAGTCAACACATACTCAGCCGCCCAGTTTATTTATTTTATTGACAAAACCAATCTCCTGAAATGGCTCCTCGTCCTCGTACCACCAAATCCTAGGAAAGCAGACGTTCCCGAGGTGTTCAATCCTACCGCTGCTGAAGTGCAAGAGGTTCCACAAACTGAGCACTGAAAAGGGCCTTTGAGCTGTACTTATTAAAAGGTAGTGTCTCACCCATCAGCACTCAGGAGGAGATTTGCAATATTTGTTTTGTTTACAGTGACTTGAAAAAATCAATTTGGCAAAATAATGGAATTCACTCATGAACATTTTCGTGCGATAATTTTTCACAACTTTCGACATGGATTATCACGATGAACTTAAATCTTTGTATGGCTAGGAAGCACTGCCCTATAGCACTGTGAAAAACTGGTACAACGAATTCAATCGTGGCCGACGCTCTCTCAAAGACGAAATCCGTAAAGGTCGTCCAAAAACAGACGTTGTGTCAGAAAACATCAATGCCGTAAGTGAACTGATAATGCAAGACCGTAATGTAACATACCGTGAGATAGAGGCATGCCTATGCATTTCTTACACCAGTATACATTCGATATTGCATGAACACCTGGCCGTAAAAAAGGTTTGTTCTCGTTGAATCCCGCACAATTTGGCAACCGCTCAAAAAAAACCTCTTGTAGGTTAGTGGAAAGAAATGCTGAAAAAATACGACCGCGGTCATCAAAAGCCGTTAATAATATCGTCACAAGTGACGAATCATGGACCTATACGTACGAGCTGGAATCAAAACAGCTATCGACCGTGTGGGTCTTCCAAGACGAGCCAAATCCAACGAAAGTTGTTCGTGGAAGAAGCACTTCAAAGCAAATGGTAGCATGTTTCTTCGGCAAAACTGGTCATGTGGCGACTTTTCCGCTTGAGCAACGTAGGACGGTCAATTCTGAGTGGTACACCACCATTTGTTTGCCAGAAGTTTTCGGAGAAATTCGAAAATCGAACAAGAGAAGACGAATCATGCACCATGACAATGCGAGCTGTCACACATCGGCCCAAGCCAGCGCCTTTTTGACCGGCCAAAACGTCAAATTGATGGGTCATCCGCCGTAGAGCCCTGACTTGGCACCCAATGACTTCTTTTTATTCCCACACATAAAGAAAAAAATGCGTGGTCAACGATTTTAGTCGCCAGAAGATGCTGTTGAAGCATTCAAAAACCTTGTTTTGAACGTGTCTCAATCGGAGTGAAAAAAGTTCTTAGAAAATTGGTTTGAGCGCATGCAAAAGTGTACAACTTGATGGGAAATATTTTGAAACATAAAGAAACCATTATTAGGCCAGAAATATATATAGCAACCCTCGTATTACCCAGGAGAAATGCTCGTTTTTCAAAAGAAAGCTGGTCTACATAGAGCACTTGATTTATTATAAAGGCATACACACGGATCCAGAAAAGGCAAGTATCGTGCCGCTGAGAACTAAGAAGATGGCTTCGAATGGCCTCGTGGTGCAGACGATTCGTACCCATCCATCGGAAAACTTACAGCGACAAGTGTTTACAACGAAAACTAAAGAAAGTTCGCAACAAGGCGCATAAAAACTTCATCGCCCTTCCTCTGGAAGCTTTGCGTATCTGCCAAATACCGACCCCGAACTCTCAATGAATGCCACGATTGCTCCCAAAGTCAGCAGGGGCTTGGCCCCTTACCCGATGAGTGCTGCAAAGCTTAAGGGCACGACCCTGACGCAGAGCGCATCAAAATGTCAAGTGGGCGGCAGCGAGGCCACCAAACAGACGGGCAAGGGGGAGGGAGGGGGGGTTGGAGGTGTTGCAGTGCCTGGCACTGCCCCGGCGGCTGTCCTGAAGGCGAGCGACGCCAGCAGGAGGGACGCCGTAACACCCTCTTCTGCAAGGTCGACGCTGCAGCAGAAGAAGCAGCCTGTTCCGGCGACAGGTCAGCCCGGGGGAGCCGGAGATCCTCTGAGGCGCCTTAGCTTGCTATGGAGTCTCGAAGAAGATGATATGCAACACCGGCTAGCCAATTTTCCAGTAAGACTTCCAAAGAGATTCTCAAAAAAGCAAGTATCGTTTTACTTTTAGTGGTTTCTTCCAACCAAGTACCAGACACAGAAGATCATAGCAGACGGGGATGGTAAGTTAATTAGAAGGAGTCTACTACGAGGGTAACCTCTGGTTTGCATTACAGTTTAAGCCGCGTGAAGCGAAAAGTAAAAGTAGTTTTCAACCGACCCAATAAATTAAGGGCCCCAAACGCAGGATCAATACTCAAAAATAAGACGAAGTAAATATGTAAATATATAGGGATTTTGATTAAATTAACGCTGGTTTTCGTGACCATTATTTTTCGAAGGTCTTCGTGATGTGCATTCTGACCGTCCATTGGCGTCACCACTGCGAAGTCTGTAGTAAATGGATGAGTTCAGTTTAATATAATTTTTACTGTTCGCAGTTTGAACTGGAATCGAAACGAAAGGTCACCCTTCTGACTTGTAAGGTAACTTTAATTTAAGTGGACTTAAGAGGGCATATATATACAGGGTCCGCCACGTAACTTTTTTTTTGAAAATGCAATAAAACAAAAACGGTTCATCCGATCATCAGATTTATTTTTTTATATTATAGTACAATCCTTACGGTTACTTATGGAATACAAGTTCGTGCAAATGGCTGCCTCGGCTGGCCTTACAGTACGCCATACTGCCAACCGAATTTTTGAGGACCTTTCCGATTGGTTGCGGCCGTATTTCGGCAACGGCGACGCGAATGTTGTCCTTCAAAGCTTGAATTGTCGCTGGCTTGTCCACATAACAACAACACATAACATAACATAAAAATCCAACGGTGTCAAATCACAGCTCCAAGGCGGCCAAACGACATCAGAATTTCGGCTGATAATTCCGTCTCCAAAAACAGTGCGCACAAGATCGATCGTAACGTTGGCTGTGTGGCACGGAGCGCCGTCTTGCTGCCATTGACCCTAACGGCGGCTCCTGCCGCATTTTCAAAGAAAAATTGGCCAATGATGCCGCCGGCCCAAAGTCCGCACCAACAGTAACGCTCTGAGGATGCATTGGCTTCTCTTCGACCACGTGCGGGTTTTCCGTCCCCAAATACGACAATTATGTTTATTGGCGCCGTTGTCGCAGTTGCCGAAATACGGCCGCAAACAGTCGGAAATGTTTGAAATTGGGTTGGTCGTATGGCGTACTGCAAGGCCATCCGAGGCAGCCATTTGAACGAACTTGTATTCCATAAGTAACCGGAAGGATTGTACTATATGAAAAAATTAATTTGATGTTCGGATGAAACGTTTTTGTTTTATTGCATTTAAAAAAAAAAAAAGTTACGTGGCGGACCCTGTATAGAGCTTCAAAATAAGGCCTTTTTTTTTTTTTTTTT
>VNJU01001743.1:6261-55538 GCA_008042675.1 Drosophila seguyi
CCCCCCCCCCCCCCCCCCCCCTCCAGCTGTACAGCTGTGGCAAGAATAATATCACTTAAAAAAGCACTAACCATTGAATGGAAATCTAATTCGAAGAGATTCCTTAAACAAAGCGTTTCCTGCAATGAAAGCTACTTAACTTTAGCGAAAAGGTTTGTATTTGAAAGGGTTTTGTGAATTTTTTGGTACTTCGAACCGTGTCTTTTTGATGCTGTTTTGGGAAGTTAAAAGTTAGAAGTCTTCAGAACTTAACTTTAATTTAAATTTGGTAGATAAACTTTTATTTTACTTGAAAGAAAAGAATTGTATTTGATTTTGATTTTTACTCCTTCAAAAAGTATCACTCTGATCCTATTTTAGGCTCTCAAAAAGAGTCAAAAGTCTTGATCTTAACTTTAATTTAAATTCGGTAAATAAACACTTAAAAGCTAGCACTTGCAACACCATTGTCCTGGCACAAAGGAAACACACACCAGGACCAGCCGCCTCACATGTGTCGACAATGCATCTGGAAGGGTCCTGGCAGGAGCAAATAAAAGGGAACACAGAACAAAAAAAAAGAAGAAAAAACACACACCAAATAAGAGAACTATTTGAGTAGCAGTTTATTTCCTTTGCCTTGCTCTGAATCCAGGACACGGCAACTAACACAAATACAAATAAGGAAGCAAGGACAAATATCAACGAGATTGAAAGAGATGTCAAACAGTTTAAGCTGATTTTTGATTGCCAAGTGGGAAATTTTATATTGCAGATAAGTAGATAAGTAAAATGATATAGTGAAGCTTTAAATTAAATTCAAGGTTAAGTACATATTTCTTTGATAAAAAAATTTATAAATAATATATATATTCATAAATATTTATATCATAAAAATAGGGAACTAATTTAAATCATTAGTTCTTTATATATTTATATTTTTTATGTTTATGAATAAATAATATTTATAAATTTGTTATAAAAAATAAAAAGAGCTTTTGAAATAATGTACTAAGCCTCGAATTTAATTTATTAGTTTATTTTTATTTCTTTATAGCTAAAACCGTTAGGAAAATTAACTCAAATATAGTTGAAATTTTAAGTATAAATCTTTAACTATACAAATTCTATAAGTTATATTTCTTAATAAATATTTTAGCAAATATAATGCTTCGTTTTTTCAAATTTTCTTTTTTCTTTCATTTTTAATTTTACATTTTTGGTCCTTCGAACCGGCTTATAAACCAGCAACTTTACAGTCTTTTTAAATCTGCCTAAAGTCTAAGTTAAAAACATAATATTCGACAGCCTGAAAAAGCATTAAATAAAAATATAAAACATACAGATAATATACATTACTTTCTATATAATTATTATTTAAATACACATAATTTCTTCAACAAACTCCAAATAAATTAACCTTAGCTCCTACCTCAAAGCCCCTTCAAAGTTCTTCTTATTCACAAGACTTTCCCCAAAAAATTGAACATATTTATGCTACGATATTCCATTAGTAAATTAGTTGGCCAATTCAAGTTGAGTGAAAGTCGGGTTGCTCACCTGCTTTATTTCATAATTCATAAGTCACATGCCCCCTGCCGTGTACCGAGGATCAAGGAGCCTGACTTTTATTTACAAACACGGCACGGCGTCGGCATTTTCGGTGTCAACAACAAGGATAAGCAGCAGACAAGGCAGAGGCAGAGGCAAAGACAAAGGGCAAGGAACAGGACTCCACCACCACCGACAGGACTCCTCCACCGACTGCTGCAGGCGGCAGCTGACGGAGGTAACTCAAGGCAGCATTTGGTATTAGCAAAAGAAATTAAAGTACAAATCCCTTTGGTGACACTAACGGCAACCGTGTGTTGCAGACAAAACAAATGAGGGCCAGGCAACGGGGAGAACAAGTTCACCGACTGTGTAAATAACATAAATTAAAATACAATAAAATAGACAACGAACTGAGGTCGTCCCTCAGTGCCTCCACAGCAGTTTAGCAGTTCCTTGTTTCTGGCATTGATTGCCTCTATGCGAGTTCGTTGCTCATTTCCCAGCTTCCAGTTTCACAAACACAAAGTGGAATGACTTTTAAATTGCGAAAAATAAGACAAAGTGGCAGCATCTTTATGCACACACACACACACCCACACAATCTGCAGACACACAAGCATTCAGGAGTCATATATATACCCCCCAGAACAGGCAGAGAAAAATTGAGGAAGAAAATCTAATAGGAAATGTGAGCTATGATTATAAATAGTATAAAAAAATATTATAAATATGAAAACATGTTGCAATTACTTATTAAGTGTTAATTTAATAAATTTAATTATTTTTGGGTATTAAATTTCGATTGAAAAATACTAATCCACAATTAAGTTCATAAAATTGATAAGCAGATGTTGTAAATTAGTTTATAATCTAAAATATCCAAGAAACCTTAGAAAACTTATGCTGGAAACTAATTAAAACTATGAAATATAATTATAAAAATATATATAATATAATTATAAAAGCTTAAAATATTTTTTACATTTTTTTCAGTGCCTCAATTTGCTTCTAGAATTGCTTTTTGCCCGCGGATCTTTTGCAATTTAATGCACTTGGCTGACAACCATTTGCATGAGGGCCATTAGCAACAACAAAAAAATAGGAAAAAACATAAAAAAATGCAAAAAAAAGACTGAAAAAAAGTTTAAAAAAAGTTGAAAAAAGGTTTAAAAAAAAGCTTAAAAAAACAAATAAAAAATAAAACAAAATAACCAAAATATAACAACTTAGAAGCAAGTCCTCGAGTATGTGGAATATATTTAAGAGAAACGCTTAGGAGGTTTCAAAAGATTGTAAAGCAACACCTCAAGGGAATACTCAGAATCCTTTCAAAATATTAAAAAAATTCAACAACATTTTATAGGAAAATTTAAGACCAAAAACTTTATGCAACAAACTACACATATTTAAGCTACTCCCTCCCACACAATGAAACTAAAACCAAACTAAAACTTTAAACTGTCTGTCAGACATTTTAGAGGAGTCCCAAGGACCAAAGACAAATGCCTGGACGGAGGACATTGTCTGACACTTATCAGGTCAAACGGACAACAACGAGCCACTCGGGTGCTCTGTCCTTTATCGCTCCTCCTCCTTGCCACCGCCGGCTCCTGTCACACTCCTCTGCCGACTCTTGACCCCTTCCGAGGGGCGGCTTTCAGCGGCAAATGAACTTTGCCCAACTGGACCCACAGCTCAATCAATTAGCAGCCATCGACAGATGGACAAGCCAGCCAGTTAGCCAGTTGACTGGGATAATGTCTTTAATTTGGAATTGAGGGAATTTTAATAGGAATATGTGTAAAAAAAATAAATATAAAAAATTTGAAAATTTATAAATTGTATAAAATAAGTAATAGAAAAATTAAACTCTGGGTTCTAATTTGCTAGAATTTATTTACTTTAAATTGACAACTAAATAGATTTTCAAAATGATTTATTATCCTTAATAATTTGATTCTATTGATTTTCTCTTTATTTATAGAATTTAAACTATACAAATTAATAGAAAACTCTTTAAATATAAGTTTAAAAATTTAAAAGAATTATTTTTTGCCTTAACAAATTCTTTTCAGACAATTTAAAATATAAAAATTACTAGAAACCCTTTAAATATTAGTTTAAAAACTATAATAGAAAAATATTTTCTCGTAACCATTTTTTGTCAGGCAATTTAAAATATACAAATTAAAAGAAACTTTTTAAATATTAATTTTAAAATTTAAAAGAAATATTTTTCCTGTTAAAAATTTCTTTTTTGACAATATACAATATAAAAATGAAAATAAACCCTTTAAATATTTGATTAAATATTTAATAGAAATATTTTTTCTCTTAACTATTGCCTTTTAGACAATGTAGTATATAAAAAATTAAAAGAAACCTAAAAAATATTATAGAAATATATTTTCTCTTAACAATTTCTTGTTAGACAGTTTAATATTTAAAAATGAAAAAAAAAACCTTTAAATATTAGTTTAAAAATTTAATAGAAATTTATTTTCTTTTAACAATTTCTTGTCAGACAATTAAAAATATAAAAATGAAAAAAACCCTTCAAATATTAGTTTAAAAAAATTATACAAATATATTTTCCCTTTAAAAAATTGTTTAAGACAAAATATTTGATAAAAAAATATAATAGAAATATTTTTTCTCCTAACAATTGCCTTTCAAATAATTTAGTGCATAACAATGTAAATAAACCTTTTAAATATATGCTAAAAAATATTATAGAAATATATTTTCTCTTAAAAATTTCTTGTCAGACAATTTAATATTTAAAAATGAAGAGAAACCCTTTAAATATTAGTTTAAAAATATTTTATAAATATATTTTCTCTTCACAAATTCCTTATTAGAAAATTTAATATTCAAAAATAAAAGTAAACCTTTTAAATATTAGTTAAAAAATACTCTATACATATATATTTTCTCCTAAAACAATCACCTTGATGATGGACAACACCTCACATTCAATTAACCAACTTAAACCGGTGAGATACTTTCCTTAACCCTTTTTCAAAGCCAAAAAACAAGCCCAGTTCCCGGCTGAAAATCAAATTTGGCAAGGAAGTAATGTAATGGAAGTATGACTTAAGCCTAGAATGAAATTCCCGCGTTAACGACAAACTTTTTGCGAAACAATTTAAGCCGCCACGTTCAATGGGAATTTCCCCGAGACCAAAATCCAAAAAACCAAGACGGAAGACCCACGCCCACTCAGCCCACATCCAACTCCAAACTCCCCTGAGCTGGGATTTTTCCCCTCCACCCCCCCGGAGTAAAGATGAAGAGCGATGACTGAAAATGAGTTTCCAACTTTCTGGCGGCATCATACATCCACTTGTTCGTTCGATCGAAACGTGACTTCTTGAAGACAGCCCCAAAAGTGCCGGGTTTCTGTGATATATGAGAGCGACCGGGATTGCCATGGAGCAGCCGTTGGACTCTGCATCCATCTTCGTCTTCTGGAGAGAGAGTTACTTCTGAATAAATGATGCCACAAGCCGCAACGAGACTCCACTTAATTTATCACAAACAACACACAAGTATATGCATATTTTTGGAGCTAAGCCACTTCCTAATTGCTACCGAGGGTTAAGTGCCAAAAATTTGGGTACAGTTAAGCTTGGATAAAAGGGAGAAATGGAGAGCATTTTCTGTAGTAATTGTTCCTTTTTGTTTATAAAAAAAAACTATAGAAACTATTTGTAATGCCTAATTAAACCCAACTTTCCCAACTTTTTAAGCTCAAAATTAGGGAATTGAAAATGTCACCCAGACAGGCACGAGCTTGAAAAGCGGTACGGTGGAACGGAAACGGAAACGGAAACTCAAGTACGCCAGGTAAGACGCAACTAATTGCTGGCCAAAAAATCCGAAGGACGCGTGTAAGCTGTTGCTACACAGCATTAATTGCAAGTATTTTCCACAATTGCACACATACCCGAAAACCGTTCAAGGTTTACCTTGAAGTATTTGCCACGGGTGAATGCGCTTTTTGACCCACTCGTGGCAGGTGAGAGGCACCACCAGGTGAGACACTGAGAGACTGTGGCAGAGACTGAGACTGAGACCCAGATGCGGGGCCTCTTGACACGTGTGTTCTGAATAGAGGAAATGAAAGTGGAATTGCGCGGTCGGAGGACTCGGCAACGGTGGCCTGATGGTTTGGAAATAATCAGGAACGTGCCCCAGATTTCCGGAATACTTTCAGAGAGTGTGTGTAAGTCAGAGTGTGTGTGGCAGAGTGTGTGTCTGAGTGTGAGTGTGTTTGTAGCGGGGGAGTCGAGTTTCTGCCACATCCTCGGCATCCCATTTTCAATCATTGATGATTAATCAGACATCAGCTGGTAGTAAGCGTTAGCTAACCCACTAAGCGCCACCCCCTGCCGCCGCTATATTTTTCTTCTCCTGCCTTTTCTCGATTTTCCCCGGTTTCCTTGATTTCCCCTAATTTTCACAGATCCCGGCTTTCCCGCCAGTTCATTTTACTCATTTTCTGGCACTGAGACAAATAATATTAAATCTAATCGAGATTTATCGATATAATTGTAATCGGAAATAACTTAAATTTTGTAAAAAGTTTAATAAATTGAAATAAAAAATATCGAAAAATAGCTCATATCGAAAATATGGGGACATTTAATATATTTAATTCATAATTATTGAAAAATATCAAATATTTAATTCTATCGAGATTTATCGATATAATTATTATCGGAAATCCCATAAATTTTGTAAAAGTTTGCTAAATTGAAATAAAAAATATCGAAAAATAGCTTATATTGAAAATATGGGGACATTTAATATATTCCATTCTTAATTATTGAAAAATATCAAATATTTAATTCTATCGAGATTTATCGATATAATTATAATAGGAAATAACTAAAATTTTGTAAAAGTTTCATAAATTGATATAAAAAATATCGAAAAATAGCTTATATTTCGATATAGGGACATTAATATATTCCATTCTTAATTATTGAAAAATATCAAATGTAACATAAAAAAAATCGATATTTTAGATATTGACAAACTATTTTTGGGAAACCCAATAGCAAATATTTTAGGAATTCAGAACTAAACAGGCACTGGCAACGTGTGAGATGAGAATCTGATTGATATATCAAACAGATTAACGAAATATATATATATATATAGATATATATCGACTGTCTCAACAAATATCGTGGCACTATCGATACATTGATCATTCTTAGTTATTATTTGATTAGTTAATAAAAATATAAGAATGAATTTAGTTAGGAATCCAGAAATCTCTAATTCCACGCTTTTCCTTTCCGTGCACTTTCCCTTTTTCCCTTAATTTTTCCCCCTGAAAATGATGATGAGGCCGACGAAGAAGAGGCTACCAGGCGCTGCCTTGGTAGTAAATCTGTTTTGGTTGCTTCATTAAAAATTAAACAGTGCGGCAATTTGGGGGGGTGGGTGGTTGGCAGTGATGGGCGGTGGTGTGGGACGGTGGTGGGCGGGGCCATTTGCATTAACATCAAATCAAAGCCGGGCAAAGAGTGTAGCATACTTTAGGGCTTTTAATAAACTCAACTCGGCAGACAAGACAACACGCCGGCTAAGAAGCAGACAAACGACTACCGAAAATTTTAATAAAGTCTTCTCCCTCTACTTTATGTTGAAGCGCCTGCCACGCCCCATGCCTCATGCCACACGCCTATCATTCGCCTGCGGCTGTCTGCTGTAGCTTTTCGTTTTATTCCATTTACAGTTCTGCATAGTTTAAGGCGTTTCTGGGTTGAAGCCTCTCAGCCTTAGCCGGGATTTCTCTGGCACCAAAAAGCGAGAGGAGTCGGCTTCATATATTTATAAATAAAAGCAGAAACTCAACAATAAGCTTGAGAAACCAAACAGTTTTTTGTCTGTATTTTTCCAAGAATTTTCTATGGGAAAAAATCCAAGACTAAGGAGACTTTGTTTCTTTTGACAGAGTAAAATCAAACTTAAACTTGATAAGCATAAATATTATAGAGTTTATTTTGTTTAGAGAAGCTCCATCAATATCCTGAGAAATACAAAGAACTTGGTATTAATGTATACATTTTACGTATCCAATAATCACTCAAGAATTTATTAAGCTCTCTTAATTTCTATGAATGCCTCGTGGCCAGCTCATCCATCAGCACATATTCGTAATACCCGAACGATTAGGGAAAAAGCGAAAAATGCTTACAGAAAATTCATTGGAGCATTAAGTGCCCCCAAAAGAAGCTCGGTTTTGGGGAAAGCAAACTGAAGAAGAAAATTTCCGGGGAAATAGAAAATTATATATGCACATTACAGCGCAGATTTTGCCACTTGACATACAAGGCTTTTGTTTTGTTTTTTTTTTTTTGTTTTCCAACCTTCTTAATATATGTATATATATTCTTATTTTATTTTTTTGGCCCTACGTGGAATCTTCATCTCGAGCAAGCCGACCAGAAAGTGACAAGACAAAAACGACGACTTTTGAGCATAGTTTTTCCCCGAGTTCCATGACGTTGCCACAAAAATAAAGGCCCAAAACAAAGGTTCCAATTCGAAGAAGTAGGAAAAAAAATAAACAAAAATCCCCCCTATGAGTTGTTAACATATTAAGGAGATTTCACTTAAGTGCGCACCCAACATCCTATTATATATATATATATATATATATATATATAGAGCCCAAAGGTTAATGATGAGCGCCCGAAAAAGTAGGCAACACATTATTCTACGCCGTTGTTTTCGCCATAATGAAATGTGTTTCTAATTGCCCATAAAAGGGAAAAGGAAGAGCAGGGGGGGAAAGCGGGAAAAAGCCGGGGGAAAAGAGCACAACATGTGTGCACACTAGGCGTAATTTTAATAAAGTACATGCGAGCACATTTCGTGTGGACAATATTTTCGGTGACCTCTGCAGCTGGAGTTGAGCCTCAAATAATGTCATTTAATTGTTTAAGTTATGTATTTATTGCATTTTTCATTTCATGTATTTGTATTACTCGTTTATTTCAATATTTATTTATTGAGTTAATTATTTATTTAAATATTTATTTATGGTCTTGAATATTTATTGTATTACTTGTTTATTTAAATATTTATTTATTGGCTAATTTAGGTATTTAAATATTTATTATTTGTACATTTAAATATTTATTTATTTTCTAATTTATGTATTTAAATATTTATTTATTGTCTTGTATTATTTATTATTGTATTATTTATTTATTTATTTAATAAAGCCAGCTAAAGTTCTAAGCTGATATGACTTTTAAACCTAAATTAGCTCTTAAAAAATAATTGTTGACTTTAGATAAATAAACCAAAATAAATTACCTGATGTATTATATATTTATGGTCTTATTTATTTTGATCAATTAAACATTATTTGTATTTCATAAATACAGCATGAGAATAACTGCCAATAAAGACAAGATTTTTGTATGTAAATTAGACTTATAATGAATACTTGTTTAGGTATTATTCTTTAATATATAGACATTAAGCAACGTAGTACAAAAACATAACAAAAAACCCTTCTTACTATTATATAAAAACTTTGAAAAATTATATGTATTTTTATAATTCTTCCAGGTTTTAATATAAATTTCCACTTGATATATTTCTTCCTTGTTTTTTTTGCTATTTTTTTTTTTTGTCAAAAAAGAATTTATTGTTTTAAACCTCTATTTATTTTAAAAAGAATTCTGATTTTAAGAATTATAAGAAAGGCAAGGAAACTAGGATTAAATTTCAAATATTTATCAATTATTTAATTATTTTTTGTCAGTTTATTATTAAAATTTACAAATTATTACGAATTAATGTATCTACTTTTTCATTAGGTTATTGTTTTACAATTGTTTTAAGTTTTTATTAAATTTTTAAAAGCCCAAAAGAAATATTGAGAAATATTTAAAAAAAAATGTGTATACTATATATGTTTACTTAAGTTGCCAAGTTATTTTTACAAATTTAATTAATAAAAGAATTACTAAAACGAATTACTAAAACGTTGCTTATTGCTTGGTTTTTTGTGTAACAATGCATTGTGTTAAACCTTTATTTCGTTTATTTCTTCGACCTTTTAAAGTTCGTTTTAAGGAAAATCTATATTTTCTTTCAAGTGCTCTGTTTTAATTGCTAGTTTCCCTTCGAGTATAATAACCCTTCTGCTGAACGATGTATTACCGTCAAATTGAGTGTGTAAATTGCCTTAAAAAATACAACAACAACAGCAGCAGCAGCAAAGAAATAATAATACATGTTCAGCCTAATGGCAACGATTCTATTAAAAATGATTTATGAACCGACAACACCCACTCACAAATCACTCGCCATTTGCCTGGCGAACACCCCTTTTCCTTTTCTCGACCAGCAGGTCCTGCTGGAGGGGAGAAGAGGAGGGGAAGGCTCCTGGCCCTTCGCAGGTGAAGGACATGAGTTGGCAAAAATTCCGGCATGCGGCATGTGTCTGTGAATTTGCGTTTGCGTTTTGTGTGCAAAAGCGAGTGCGTGCTATTTGGGGCGTGGCTGTCAAAGCACTTACACTCACTCATCCACAAGACACACACCGGTACACACACACTGCAAGACACACTCCGATACACACACACACATGAGCTGGCAGCTGAATGGGCATATTTTTGGCATGATTTAACACTTAATTAGCAGCGTTTTTGACTCGAGTGTCGCCTCATCATTGTCAGTGGCTCGTGGCATACGGGGCGTATGAGTAATCGCCATAAACGTTATAATCAAGCATAAGCGCACACATAAGGGTTACAACTTTGCACAGAAAGAAATAATGTAGAAGAAAGCTTGAGAAAGGAGTTAAATTTAAAAGAAAAAAAAATTGAAAAGTTCTTTTAAAAAGTCCTTAAAAGATGTTTTATTTTAGACCTAAAATATAAAATATCTTCCTTATTAATTTTTAAATATATTTCTTTCTCCCCTTTTTTTCCCCCTGTGTACACTTACCCACACACTTATCCCTTTTTCCGTTGCCAGCTGTGTGAATTATTAAATAAGCAACATGGCGGACAGCAGGCAAATAATGAAAAATAAAACCCAAATGTTGCATACTTCGCAGCTGAAGGGATTTCATCCTTTGTATGTTACTGTGTGGGTATATGTTCAGGTGTGCGTGTGTGTGTGTGTTTTGGCCGGGGATTTTGTTTTCGGTTAACGCTCCTACGAACGTTTCCCGGAACGTAATCGGTTCTTGATGGCCAAAAGCTGTCGGTGGGCAGAGATTTGTTCCCTTAAATTTATGTAGATGCTTAGTGGGAATTACATTTGGAAAGTTTCCTGAAAAGGACGAAAGGGAAGGCCCCTGGGCTCTACACTTTCAACGGTTATTTAGGGTTTTAGCTAAGAAATTAGCTCATTACTGAGATAACTTGAGTCATATTTCAACTGGAAATCAAAGAAATTTGCAGTAAACTTAGATAATATTAATTTATAATTAATAAAATATGAATTTTTGCAACATTTTCTTTATTGCCAGTGTAATATTTCAAAAACTGAACTGTAAATTAAAGAAAAATTCCAGTAAGCCCATCTTAAATTTATTATTAATTAATTAAATATTAATTTACAGTTGCATACTAAATTTTTTCCATCATCGTTGCACTACTTTTACTTTCTCTGCCAAACACGCTCGAAATGCATGCAGAAGATCTGCATTTTGTCAACGGAAATGGAAAACATCTAAAGGAAATTCCTTAATACAAGACATACACACATACCTCTATGTAGGCTAAGTGCAGGAAAATTGTGCAGTTTTCATCTAGCCACTCTCTCTCTCTCTCTATCTTTCCCTCTCTGTATCTCTCTCCCTCTAATTAGCCAGGAATTTCCATTTCAATTTAGCATTTTGTCCTCTCTCTCTCTTGAGCACACTCAGCTAAAATATTTATAATAAATGCATGTTGCATAACATTATTTTCCTTTTATTTTTATTCACTTTTCGGAGTATCCTGAAAGGGAGGCAAGGTATCTTTAAGCCTCCCTGCTCCCTGCGTACATACAAAATAAATAATTTCATTTGACTTGCAAATGCTGGCTGATGCCACGCAATGGCAATGGCAGCCACTCTCTCAGCTGAGACCCTCTCACCGTATATCCCCTCCTGAGCTCCTTGGCTCGTCCATGATGCCAGGCATCAGCTATATAGCCATAGCCATAGTTCCCCTCCAGTAGCTGGCTAGGGGCCGGGCCAAAAGGAAAACAATGCCAAGAACAGTGCAAACAAAAGGGTAGCAGCAACGCATATGAATGGAAACAACAACAGCACAAGCACAAGCCAAAAGGGTTTCTGAACTCAACTCCGGAGACAAGTAGCAGGTGAAATGCCCTTTTTTTAAATTATTTTGTGATAAAGCAAACTTAACCTCATCCTCACTTCACTTAAAATACCTATTTAAAATATTTTTATTACATAAAAAATTATTTACTGCATGTTTCTTTGAACTAAAATATCAGTTTTCAGATGAAGATTTTGTTTTGTTAAGATTTGTGCTCAGAAAAAAATATTTATGGCCACATTAAGTAATATTTTCTTTGCTTTTGCACTTAACTAAGTAATTATTTATTACATAAAAAGTAATTTACTATTTACTATATAAAAAATAACTAATTATTTACTACACACAAAAGCTTCGAATTCCAGTTTTCAAAAGAGTAATGCTCTGACAATTCGTTTTGTCTTCAAAAAACAAAAATATGGTCACATTTGCTAGGACTTTCTTGATTTTTGCATTAAAATACATATTTATTTTATTATTTGTTCTAGAAAAAATATATACAATATGATTTTAAGCTGAAATATCAGTTTTATGATAGAGATTTTCTTAAGCAAAGATTCGTGTATAAAAAAATATATATATGGTCACATTAAGCAGGCATTTCTTTACTTTAATTAAGGGCTTTGGCACTTAACACATATAAAACTAGTCATTTATTACAAAAACATATATTAAATTTCAGTTTATATATCATGAATGTTTTTCTTAGTAATCATTCTTGTGCAAAATCAAAATATGGTCACATTGGGCAGGAATTTTTTTGCTTTAATCAAGTAATATTGTATTAAAATACAAATCTTATACATTTTTTACATTAAAATTATAATCGAAAAGTTTTCTAAATTTTTATGTAATGAAGAAATTTTTAAAAAAGTTTCGTGTTCCGAAAAAAAAACGGTCACATTAAATTAAAAATCTCTTAGCTTTAACAATAACACAGTGAGTGTAGAACCGAATGCCACATTTTCCTTCCATTTTCCCTGCCCTCGCCACCACTCTCAAGTGCAACACACTCAAAAGCCTTGCCACTTACGGCGTTGCCTACTTTTAGGCCACAGTGCCATAAAGGAGAGCGTTTTAAAACGCCCGGAAAACGCTCGCCAGCTAACTAGCGTGCGTGAAAAAACGCTATGAAAATAACACTAGGCAACACAATTAATTAATTTTTAAACTTTTAAAATGTTGAATTGATCTTAAATAAATTATGAGAAACCAATAACTGTTTACTTTTTTACGCCATCTCAATTGAATTATTAGCTTCCAACGAAATGTTGACAATAAAATATATTTGCTTACATGTTAGCTGGTGAAATTAACATGAGAGCATGAGCGAATTTAAGCCCGAGGCGAGCGCTCTTAATGCATTTTCAATATATATTCATTAAAAATTAATTAACGCCACCTCCTCGCCGCCGCCGGTAGCCTGGAGTAATGTCATTTTAATTTGATATTTACAACATTGTTCGCCCGAGGGGAGTGTGGATTGTTTACATGACGACTTCTTCCCTCCCCCTTAACTGTTTGCATTCGATATATATTTTTAATGTAATTAACGCACCGAACATTAACAATAACAAAAGTGACGACTGAGCAGAATACAAAAAAAAAAGAAAAAAAAAAAAAAAAGAGGGGAAAAGAAAGTAGAGGCCATAAAAAACGCAGCCAAAACGCAAGCTTTTAATTAGTTGAGCGCCAAGGCAACGCCACGGCATCAAGTCAGCAACTTTTTAATGAAGCGCCCACACACACTGCGAACAGGAAAATGGACGCTGCATTTTCCATTTCCATTCCCATGCCCATTCCCACTAAATGCTGACCACGATGATCTGTCCAAAGCTGGCGGTGAAAATCGCCCCGAAGCATCTGCATCGCAGCCTCATCCTCATCCTCATCCTCATCTTCAGGCGAATAATACGCTCAAGTTGACATTTCTGCTGCCCAAGATAAATATAAGAGAGAGACAGCGAGAGAGAGAGAGGGAGAGAGAGAGAGAGAGAGAGCGAGAGCTCCGTGTGGGTGCTAGGCAATGCCAGGATAATTAGATGGTAACGCAAAGCTCACAGGATGTGGTGTGAATACTATTTAAAATTATTTAAAGGAAATCATAAGAGAAGATATACAAGTTACAGGATGGAAAACTATTAAGAATAAATAAAAAAAAAAATCCAAAAGAGCACCTGACAACCCTGAAAACAGAAAGAATGTAAGCTACCCAAATTAGAGACAACTAAAATACATTTCAATCAAATTGGTTTAATTCAATAATAATTATAGCAAAAAATATTATCAAATATTAACTTGACACCCTGGCAACCCTGAAATCGCTAGAAACTCGGACAAGCCAGACTAAAATACATTTAAAAACAATGGAAGGTGAGATTACTCACCTTCCATTGTTTTTTAAATGTATTTAATATTAATTAATATTATTATTTATTAATATTATTATTAGCTCAAGCTAATAATTTAACATTAGGAAAAACTCCTGTAGAAAAATTATTCAATGTCTGGCTTGTTGGCATGGCAACCCTGACATCAGACAAAATTCAAATAAAAAATATTTTAAGGTGTATTCTAAAAACTAAATAAGAACTTAAAACTAAATTTGAGATCTTTAATAAATATATAAAGCAAAAAATGTGTAAAACCCTTTACTTGACACCCTGACAGGCCTGGCAACTCTGCTAAAATACTTAACAAACATCGGTAATTAAGAAACAATATTAAATAACCATATTAAAGTCACAAATTTCAATTAAAACACCAAACCCAAGTTATAAAAAGTGGAAACACCAGTGTGGAAAAAATGATTTAATAATTCAATGCTTCACTTGTTGACCTGACAACCCTGCGACAGGCGCAAACACTTTGCGGACAGCGGGTAAAGTTGAAAGCTCCAAGGATTTTAGCCATTAGAGCGCGTGGCAACCCTAATGCATTCTGAAGTATTTGCGGTTCACTTTCGGCGAGATGTCGCATTCGTCAGCGTCAACTTAACGCCATTCCCCCGGATTCCCCGGATTCCATACAATTCTCCGCGTTTCTCCGTCTGCGGCGTACTCTCGTACTCTCGCCGCTCTTGGCCCTGCCCGGCGTTATCCTTATCCTTGCCACTGAGGCGCTGTTATCCTGACTGTCATATTTGTGGCTCAAGTGCAGCACTTTGTTATTTTTAGCGTCGTCTTCGTCGCCCGTCAGGCCCCCGGGCGCCCCCCCACCATTTCAGCCTTTATTATTTCCCCATCCGTTTACGGCGCCTTTTGTCACCCGCCAACTTTGCCGTTCATCTTTGGTCGTGGTTTTGTGTTTATTGACGACGCAGCAAAATTGATGATGCAAATATTTGTAACCAGCATTGTGTTGTGCAGGTCTCTCGCTTCCCCTCTCAGTCCATCTAAGGGGGGAAAAATACTACAAAGCACTCGAAATAGTGCAGAATTTGTGATGAAAAATGATTGAAATTAAAGAGTTATGGCTTGAATATAAAAGTTTAAAGAGAATTTTAATGAATAGAATTTAAATTTGATTTATAAAAATATTTTCTTTACCTTACATTAATTTTTAATTAAAAAGTAAGCAAAGCAAGTATTTATAAACAAGTGACAAGGCAACTCTATTGGGAATGATAGTTAATATCGATAAGTATAAACTTAAAATCGAAAATGTATATATAAATCGATATTTTAGCATTGCTATAGAACTAAAATATCAATAAATATATATTTAAAATTGACATTTTAAATATAAATCGATATTTCAGCATTGCGGCAGAAAATATCGATAAATAAAAACTTTAAAACAGCTGGAAAAATCGATAGTTTATTATTGCGATACAGTAAAAATTGTATCTCGTTCGATTTTAATTTTTTTATCGAAGCAGTTTTAAAATTTAATCTTAAAATTTTTTTTTTTAAATCCATAAAATATATCTTCGATAAAAAACTATATTTAAACATTATTTGCGATATTTATCGATACTTTAAGGTTTGAGTTATTAAACTTTTAAATATTTTCTGTGGACTTTATATCTTATAAGAGTTTTCCTACCTATATACCTGTGTACTATACAGTTTCTATACTTTCATACATCAATTTACAAATTATCCATTATTATATCCCATTATTTCTATAATTTTTGGACTTTTTTTTTGTGCTGTGCATCCCTGTGTGTCTTCCCCATTTGCAGTTATTGCACTTTGTCTGTTTGGCTTTGGTTGTTGTGATTAACAAGTAAGCTCGTGGCTTTCAATGCCTTTACCCCCCGGGACTCACGCCTCCCCCCTCCGGTGTGTCTGTCTCTGTAGAGGACTCTGTCGAAGTCTCAGTCCCTGTCCCAGTCTCCGTCCCAGTTTCATTCTCTGTTCCAGACAGTGGCAGCAGGAGAAACAAATACAAAATCAACAATAAAAACAAAAAGGCAAAAGTCTGCTGGGGCAACTTGGTAGCACAGTGTAGTACACACAAAGCCCTGTCTTGGCTCTTAATTCTATTTGCCAATGGACCTGCTTTTTTTGGAAGGACACAATGGTTTAAATAATAAACACTCTTAAAGATAGCCAGCTAATTGGACGGGATTTTTGGGTTTGTTTATCAATTTCTGTTGATAACTGGGATTAGGTTTATTTATTTATAAAAGGGAACATTTTTTAAATATAATTTGGAAGGTGATAAATGCCTTGAAATTAGTTAGTTTTATTTATTTTTCTTTTAAGTGTTTAGTTTTATAAGAATAAAAATAAATTGATATTTCAGATATATAGTCGATTTTTTGGTGATATATCTTTAAAATATTTATTATAATAATCAATTTCTTCAAAAGATTAAAGATTAATGTTGTTAATAGGTTTTGCAAAGAGTTTTTCTCAAATTTTATTTAAAAAACACTAAAACCTAAGAAAACTACGCTTTAAATGTATATTTATACATGTATATTTATACATTTAAAGCGTAGTTTTCTTAGTTTTTACATACAAAAGATTTTTGACCTTTTATTCCCAAAAAGACCCCACCAATTGCAATTCTCGCACCACAAAATATTTGTTCCAGTTTGATTTTCTATTTTGATACGGCAATTATTCAACGATTTATTCCCGCAGAACGAACACATTTCGCCAGCTTTTGGCAGCGATTTAATTGTTCGATTTTGTTATGCCTTATTATTGATCCAATAACAATTAATGCCGCCCCCAAGACGTCACACAGTTTGCGCGCTGCCCTCAATCAGTTTTTGCTTTCCCCTCTCTCTCTCTTAGCATCATCATCATCATCATCATCATCATCATCATCATTGGCAATCCATCCACCCGTCCATCCAGCCTTCCAGCCATCCGTCCATCCATCATCCATCATCTAGCCGCAATCGAAGCGATCTGTCTGCATTGTTTTCCCTAAAAATAAACATCTTCCCTCCGAACGTGATCTTTTAAGAGCCACCCCATATAGCATGGCACAAAATGCGAAGCATTTTGTGTTTATCTATCTCTCAGATCGGAGATATACACATGTATATATATATCTATATAGATGTATATATGTTTCTCTCACGGATCGGTCTAATCACGTCACAAAATTTAAACACCTGGCGACGGCGACCAATTTCCACACTTTTATTTTCAACATTTAGCTTATTTTCAAAATTGAATTTCAGTTTTATGCCCTGCAGTTGTGTTGCCTGTTTGATTTATTAATTGGATTTAAAGATATATATATATTTACAGCATATTTCTAGCAGCTATGTAAGAAATTACTTGTCTTTTATGTAGAAACTTTGTTTTAGATTTTAAAACAATTTACAAAAATTAATAAAGGGAAGTGCAACATTTTTCTAGATTTAATTAATAATTATTTTTACATTTTCCAGCTATACTTTATAATTGTTTTTTAAGTCCCAGCTATATTTTATAAATGTTTTTAGATTCTTAGCTATATTTCATAATTATTTTTAAGCTATTTTTATTTATTTTTTCCTATATTATGTATTATATTGTCATTATTTTGCAGAATTTCTCTAGATTTAATTAATAATTATTTTTACATTTTCCAGCTATACTTAATAAATGTTTTTAGATTCTTAGCTATATTTCGCACTTGTTTTTAAGCCCTTCAAATTTTGTATAAATTTTTTCCTATATTATGTTTTGGTTTGTCATTGTTTCCTAAGCTTTCAGCTAACAAAACATTTGTTTTTACTTAATATTTAATCAGTTCTTAGTCACTGAAGCGTTTTGCCAAATTTTCGGTGGTTTTTCAATTTTCCGATTTTTCTCACAAAGAAAAACCGAGGTACGAGCAAGCAATTTTCTTGCCAATTTATTGAGCGTGCGAAGATTAAAGGCAACAAGTTCTCACACAAATCTCACTGCAATTTTCCCTCTCTCTCTCGCTCAGAGTTCTCCCTCTCTCTCTCTCTCTCTCTCTTAGCACACACATTTGTCTATGATAATTAATGTTAATTTTAACACGCATTGGCATTTTGGCCATTTAATAGACCCCAGGAGTCATTAAAGCCATTTAACTGCATAAACTAACGATTACAAACTGAGCAAATCGAAAAAGCCAAAAGGAAGTCAAAATCTAAATTGGGCTAAGGATATTTATGATGATATGTTGAAAGATTTATTAATTTAATTTTAATAACAGAATTTAAATAGGAGAAAGGAAAAGTAAGTAATTGAGTGACCAAATAAAGTAATTTAAAAATAAATAAATACAAATTTAAGAGCAGTTAAAAATATTTAAAATTATCATAGTAAGCCTTAAGGCTTAGAAAAGAAGTTAAAAATATATTTAAATATAAAATATATCGATTAAAAAAAAAAAAAAGAAATACATAATACATTTAAATGCAGTTAAAAATATAAAGTACTCATTTTAATTGAAATATAGGAAGCATTATGAGTTAGAAATACAGTAAAAAAAGATATTAAAAAATAAATAATAGCTTTAAATGCAGTTAACAACATGAAGAGCACGTGTTAAAATTAATTTAGTAAACTTTCTAAGGCAGAAAAGAAGTAAGCAAAATCATAAAAAAGTAAACATATCATATTTTTTAATCAAATGAAATAAATAATAGATCTAAATAAATAACTTATTTTTTAATAATAATTAAAAAAAATTAAATAGATAGCTATTACGTACCTAAATATATGTCCTAATTTTTTAACAAAATTATATAAATAATACATTTAATTTTATTAAAAAATATATAGAGCACATGATAAAATTAATTTAAGGCATTTTATATAACAGAAAGGAATTTAACAAATTTATTTAAAATTAATTAAATCCAATTCTTAAAATCTAAAATAAATATAGTATACATAAAGGTCTAGAAAAAAAGAAAAAAATACTAAAAACTAAACAAACAAATTTTTTTTTAATATTTTAGGGTAAACGATTGATAATCTGATTGATAATTGATTGATAACTGATAATCTTCAACCTTTTTCCACATTTTAATTGCTGTTTTGTTATCTTCTCCTAACAAAGAAACAATCTTCTATATTTCCACCTATGTTTATTATTATAAAAATTTTATAAATGATAATTTTACTTTCTCTCTTCAGCATGATGACAAAATTTAAGCAAAATAATATATTAACCAGAGCCTAGAAACATCAAAAAATGTCAATTTAAGGCCGACACACACACACACACACAACCAAAAACTCAATCAAAGTTTTCCCATAGATAAATATGGCGCCAACGCAACGCAACTGCACTTTGTCAACTTTCGAGTCTTTTAATTAGCAAAAGTTGCCGTCGGCAAGATTTGCAACCTTGCAACTTTCTCGATTCGGTTGCAGCAGATATTCAATTTGCCATTTTTGCCCCCCACCCCCAACCCCCAAAGAGCAGATAAAGATCAACATTTGAGCCAAGTTGGTTGTCAGGGCACAAAAAAGCCATTAAACAAGCATAAATCAGGGCAAAAGTTGACAGGCGAGCATAGAAACATAGCTACAGAAGATACAAATATACATAGCTACAGAAGATACAAAGATACAAATATACTTGGAAACATGTATCCCATTGATGCCCATCTGGGCATCTATAAATTTTCATTGAGAGCCCGCCAAGTGCCGCTCATAATCATTAATTTGCATAACTTTTTTTTTTTGGTGCGCGGCGTGCAACATGTCGTATGAGCAATGCGGTCATCGCCCCGAAAACATAAAAATAAGAAAAAAAACAGAGAGAAAACAACAACAACACCCACATCATCATTATTATCAACATGACGCCCCCGAATGTTACACACATTAAAATAAAAAGCACATTTGTCATTCTTGTTCTTTTTTTTTGTTTTTTTGCTCTTGGCATTGACACTGGCCCTGGCCATGGCCCCACAGTTTTTCACACAGTTTTTCACACACAGTTTTTCGTGTAGCCGCCGGTTTTTCATCTGCCAAATATAATAGGCATTTATTGTGCAATAAAAAAAGAAACAAATTGAAATTGGAAACAAGAGCTAAGGGGAATCTATTGATCGAAAATGTTGTAAAATTTGATTTATTGAGAATTAAATTATCTTTAATACCTTAAATATAGTATTTAACTTTGAAAAAATTTTTATATGTCGATATTTTAAAATGTTACTAATTTTTTCGACGTTAACGTATCGATATTATCATAAAACATGTTTAATTTAATTATGATTTTACATCGAAAATATCATAAAGTTTGATATATCGATAATTTAAATATAGAAAAATATTATCATTCAGCGTTAAAGTATCTTTTTGAATAAATTTACGAACATTTTGTACTTTATAAATATTTTTGATCTACTTCTTATTGATTATTTTTATTTAAGGTATTTTCAAAACTAAATTTTTTAAATTATTTCTTTGAATCCAATATTTATCGATTTATTTCTTATGCATTGCATCGATATACATAAAATATCGATACAGTATCGACTAATTACTAATCTTATTCCTTTGAAACCCGCCTGTATATATATTCTTTTCTATCAAATAAATAAAATTCACTTATAAACAATGGAACACAAAACCTAATACAATATATATTTTACGATCAAAATGAAATTATAAACACACTCCGAGCATAGTTTTGATGTCTCGCAATCAAATGAAATGCCTTGTATATCAACTATTTACGGTTCCCATGACGAAAAGCAAAAAAAAACCCAGCCAAATATTGCGACAGATACAAAAAAAAAAGAGCAGCACAAAATTATAGGCGAGGAGGGAGCGAGTTCAATGTCTCGTAAATCTTTCTCATTTTATACGCGACGGCCACCCACTGAGACGAGAAATAAAAAAAACAACAAGAAAACTGAAATAAAACAAAAACAAGCCCCGGCAGCAGCAGCAGGCACGCCCCCTTTGTTAGCCAGGCCCTAATAGTGGCCGATGGCACAAGTGCAAAAAGTAAGCACAGCACAGCAGCAGTCGCAGCTGTCCCACAGTTAGCGCCCTATGATAGATGGCCGAAACCGAAGAAATTTCTGGGAGGCCAAAAGCAAAAAGAACCCAAAAAGCGGAGCCAAAAGCGAAACAAATTTGTGATGACATCAAAAAGGACACCGAAAGGAGGGGAAAGAGGGGAGAGTGTGAATAAGCTTTAGCCTATTTATGGACGATATTGGAGAGACGGCTGTACAGATTTATGGAACCAGGGACAGCCATCGTCATGGCTGCTGGTGCACAGGGAGAAATGGGAGGGGATAAAGCCGTAAAAAAATAGATTTTTTTATTTTTTTGTATAGAAAGCTTTTTTTTAAATGTATTTTATTTTTTAAAAAAAATCTTTCGTTTTTTTTTTTTTGTATAAAAAACTTTTTAAGATTGTTTTTTACTTAAAAAGCTAGTATAAATAGTTGTTATATTTAAAAATCCTTTTTTTAAAAGGTGTCTAAAAGTATGCAATGATATTTTTGGCTAGCACATTCAGGATAAATTTCGTTTGCTTAAATTTGTAGCATACTTTTAGACACCTTTTTAGGTTATTTTTAAAATCGTATTGGTTTCATTGGCACCATTTTTGAGTTAGTTAAATAAATACCAAAAGTATAAAAAAATTAAGCTCAAAATGTGATATATTTTCAACTTTTCAAATAAATACAATAATTCCATTCCCGATCTATATTTTCCCTTAGTGCACCCCCTATCCTTCACATGAAAAACCCAACCAAATTTCATTTTCCAACTGTCCTTGATGGAACTGAAATGCGACTGTTGCAGCTTGCAACTTGAATGGCCTGTTGACTCGGAAAACGGGGCAAGAGTTTTCCCCATTACCCCATACATCTCTAGCCTCAAGGGCCTCTCCAACTAAAAAGTAAAAATAAATACAACAAAAAAAAAACGAAAAGAAAGATACAAAATAATTACAAAGTAAAGAGTTCAGGCAAGCGACGAGAAGAAGTTTTCTGCGAAATCTATTGAACAAGTTTTGTCCTGGAAAATTGCAGCTGCATCAATATGAATATTCATTGAGAAAGTTTTTCAGCTACAAAGTGCTGGCGTAAGTCCAGGGTTATTTCAACATTTTTTTTCTAAACTTACTTCAGGAAAAAAAAACAATTAATTAGGACTATGAATAATTATTACTTACAAAGACTTGATTGGTTTTAAGAAAAACTAATATAAGTGAAAATGTGAATTTAAATATCTAAAGACTGAGTTTAAAAAAGAATTACGAGTTACAAACTCCAAGTTATCCAAATAGAAATTTATTTAAATATCATTTCAAGCGCAGTTGGCAATTTCTTGTTGCTAATTCAAGTAAATTGCAGTGGAAAATGCATTACCATTACCAACTGCCGCCTAATGCCGACTAATTAGCAAAGTTTCAGGGCTCGACCCACGAGTGCCTCTGCAGGATGGGGGCCGGTGGGCGGGGGGCGGTGGTCAAGGCCGGGAAAGCCAAGAAATGCGAGCAGGAAAAATACAGAACACAGAATACGAAATACGGAATATATATATATATATAGGGGAAACAGCAGAATGCCGTCTTATCTGGCTAAGCAGTTTATATGCAAATTTTATGAGCTGTCAACGTGGCCAAGTGTCTCGTCGTGTGCTTAAGCCCCATAGAATAGGGAGGGGGGAGGGGGCCGAAAAGGGCACTGCGTTGGACATCAAGGGTTAAGCCGAGGAGCAAAAGGACTTGTTCTTGGACTGGACCATGCACTGCATTTACAGTTGTGGTTGCAATAAATAGTTGCAACTTTACAAAAGAGATTAAGATAAGATTAAAATTATTTATCTAACATTGATTTAACTAATAAATAAGTCTAAATAATTGATAACCTACTCCTTTATATTAAATTTGAAGAGGAAATAATTGTAAAATAATACAAAACCACTTTTGTGGATTAAAAAAAATCGATAACAATCGAAAAGAAAATAAATTAATTTGCAATCTTTGGAATATTATGTTCGATAAGATCGTTTCGAATTTTTAATGCAATTTTTTTATATTTTAAACCACTTTCAACATTTTTTTAATATGCTATAGAGTGGAGAATAATTAAAATAATATTTTATTGGATAATATCTATATTTAAACCTTAAATTCAATATTTTTCGATATTTATAAATATCGATAAATAAAATGTTTTGATATTTTTCAGAGTGATAAATACATGGAATGTATTTTTATAATATTATCAATATTATAACATTTAATGCTGTATCTTTCGATTTTTCAAACTTCAAATATGGAAATAAACAAATTTTCAGTATTATTGATCAAAATATCGAAATATATTGATCAAAATATCAAAATATATTGATATCAAAATATATTGATATTAAAATATATTGATATCAAAATATATTGATATCAAAATATATTGATCCAAATATCAATTATATTTGAATATGCCAAAATCTTAAATATTTTCGATAATGTTTTTTGATAAATTTTATCGAATTTTTTGCTTTAAATTAGTAATATTTACGAATTTTATTTTTTGTTTACATAAATTTAAAATTTTACAAAATTTAAATTTAAAAAATTTTAATTTCAAATATTTAAATTTCAAAAGTTTTAAATTCATAAATTTAAATTTCAAAAATTTAAAATTATGTTAAATTAGAGACACATTTAGTTGACCCGCACTGTGCTTGGACAAACACTTCTACTTCAATTATTCATGCCATCCGGCGAAGGGAAGCGAAGGTCAAGTGTGCCGCCAGTGTGTGGACGTGTGTATGTGGCCATGCAATTAAGACCCCTGTGCACGAGACAGCAACAACAACAACAGCAGCAACAAGGAGAGAGAAAGAGCCAAAGGAGTCAAAGACAGGACACGGGACACATGTGCATATAAATTGCTTTGATGATGAAAATATGCAGAAATCTCGACATATTCCCGCATTTCGCAACGAGACGGCAGATGCTGCCACTTTTACCTTCCAACTTTTTTTCGAATCGCACAAAAGATTTTTCCGAACACACTCCCCAACCCCCCCTTCTTCTTGCTGCCCATTTCCATTCATCCATCATTTCGTTTATGCCATTTTCATTTGGATTTTCATGCGTGAAAATCTGTTGCCGGTGGTAACAAATAATAAAAATGAAAACAACTTAAAGATGTTTATTGCTCAATTGTGTTTTCTTTTATGTGGAAAAAGATTTTTTTCCCCAGCTTTAAAATGTAAAATCAAAAGCCATAACCTCTTTTAAACTTGTATGTATAATATTTGTTCATTAAATTACAAAAGGCTTAATTTACTTGATTTTATGGTGAGAAAATCGGGGAATCAAATTTATAAACAAGATGGTCAGGTCCATAAACTTGGCTAAAAGTGTATCATACATTCTTTTTTCTCTTTTCTGATTAGCTGCTGATTTGATTTTGCAGTCGAAAAGTTTTCCAGCTCATAACTTGTGTTACAAACTCACAGCTGGCCAAGCAAAAATCTCCTTGATAAATGCATCGAAAATGCAAAATAATTAAATTTTGCAGAAAGTGCCTCGGAAAAACCTACCTATCAAGTTTATAATTAAATTTGTAAGATATGAGTGCCGAAAAGATGAACCGAACTGAAGGTACATGAATATTGAGTTGTTTTAGAGTTTAGTTTTTAGTTTAGCTAATTTATAAAGCTTTTAAGGCCATAATTAAATTTAATAAGTAATAATAATTGCAGTAAATATTATTTGAAATAGAAGCAAGTATAGTTGGTCTTTAATAGTTATTTTCAAGGCATGTCAATGACTTCTGTGGTGTAAATAAAAATAACCATCAAATCTGTCTCTATTTTTTTTATATAATATATATATATATTTTTTTTTGCTATTGCATTTTGTCAAATTTCGCTGGCTTTTATGTTTGTCTACACAAAAACCCATAAAAGTTGACAGCTGTCGACAGGGAAATTAAATCCATAAACCCAGGAAAAAGCCAGCTTTTTCCCCAAGGACTCGTTTTTTTTTGGTGCAGTGACGGCGGCGATTTATTTAGTTGAGTTGCCAAATAAATGTTTTGCAATGTTTAACAATGTTTGGCAATCGTTTACTCTCACTTCAATCAATGGCAAATTGCAGTCGAGATTCGACATCATGCCAGCGTGCACATGGCGTATGCGTAATGTGTTCAGTTGCCACTTTACCAGGATCCTTTTTGCCCCGTTTCCGTTTCCGCTTGGCGCATATTCCTTTCCTTGTGACGATTTTCTCCAAATATATATATAAATATATATATATATAGAGTATGTTTGTATATAGCTCTATATGTCCTCCACCTTGTCGAATTTATCTTTGGCAGGACACACACACACACTCACAGTGACAACACTTTTGTATGCAAATATATCAGACGTCGCCCCCACGTTGGCAGTTAAGCACATGTGCCATGTCAGTCCCACTTTCGCTTCGTGCCAGGACACCATAGCCACCGGGATGCCCCATACCTTTGGGGGTTTCCCGGCCCCATTCTGGATGTGTCTCTTGGTTTGGCCAAGGAAAAACAGTGAGTTTGAATGGAAAATCGAAAAGGAGTTGCATTTTTTTTAATTGGAAAATTTTGTTTTTTAAGATAGAATCTTTAGATTTAAATATAAAATTATGGTTCAAGGTTTTAATGAATTTTTTTCTTGTAAATTAGATTTGAGTTAGTTTGAAAATTTAAATAATAAATTAAATAGCTTGCAATTAAATTACTTATAAAGCCTTTAATTTATTATTTGTTAAAATTTATTAAATTTACCCAAATTTTCGTTGTTTAATCGCTTTTGACCCACTGTTCAGGGTGCACCAGTGGGCGCCATAAAAAAGAAAGTTTAATATTAAATTAAATAGCTTGCAATTAAATTACTTATAAATCTTTTAATTTATTATTTTATAAAATTTATTAAATTCACCCTAATTTTCGTTGTTTAATCGCTTTTGACCCACTGTTCAGGGTGCACCAGTGGGCGCCATAAAGCGCACAAGTGCCAAATTGCTTAGGCAAACTACGTTAGTTATTGCGGACAACGGTTGCTACTTGGTTACTTCGATTCCCAGGCTAGACTACACTTAAAAATTTAAGTCAAAACAAAAACAAATTTTTGTATATGTTTTTTTTTTAATCCTAAAAAATATATAAGATTTTTTTATAAGTAAATAATAACCAACAGCTTTATAATTCTAAGCAAACTTCTTTAAAAATTCCCTCTAGTGTTGTCTAGTGTACTTTTTATGTGTCTGTTGCTATGGCCTGTTAAGGCCTCATAACTGGCTCTTTGCGCATCGAGCATACGCCATGTGTGCCGGCGCCTTGACAAGAGAACATAAATAGCCACCGGAAAATTGGGTTCGCAATGGATGGTCTGGTCGGTATGGATGGCCAAAATGCCCCAATGTTTACCCACCGACAACTGTCAGTTCGCTCTGTCCGAGTGTCTGTCCGAGGGAAGCACCCAAACAATAGATAAACACAGAAAAATCCACTCTCTCTCTATTTCTCTGTGTGTTTGTGTGTCCCTCTGACAGGCTAAAAGCTCAGCAGGAGCAATCACTTAACTCTTGCAGACCCGTCACCCGTTTCCCTAGAAAATCTCCTTGCTTGTTCACCTGCAACACCAAAAACTTGAGCTTTCCATATCAAAAACAACAAAAAGGAGGGAAGGACTTGCAAGGATATATACTTATAACCATTGAAATTCAAGTAAATCACCTGAATGCATATTGCACATTTCTTAGAATACCTTAAGTTTCTCTCAGGTTACAGAGTTGCAATTAACTCGAAATTAATTAGTAAGAAAAATTATATCCATCTCCTACAGAGATTACCCTTGAAATGGCAACGATTACAGATTTACGGGGGAAATCCCCCAATTATATTCTTGCACAGTTGCTGATAATAATGCAAAATCAGATCCTTCACATCGCAGCAAACATTGTTTTCCACTTAAAACGCCATCAGGTCCCAGGGGGAGTTGAGTCTCTCTATGCTCTGCGATATTTTCCATCAAAATATTTATTTAGCCAAATGGCTCCCAAAGCCATGTTATCAATGCACAACGCCCCCCGTGTATTCCCCAGTCCCCATCAATGGCCAATGATTGATGGCATAGGAAAAAATAACAACAAAAAAAAAAAGAAAATGTTCATAAATTAACCGGAAAAGCGGCGTGAAAAATACGAGTTTTCTTTTTATTTTTATTAATTAACACACAATCTAAAACCCTTTTTTTCGAAAAGTTCTCTGGTTTTGATTGGGGATCTTTTTACAATTCTCTTTTTATATTTAACTTTTTACCTTCCTCCTTTTCATTCTTTTTCTTTCTCTTGTTTTTTTGTATTCCTATTCTTTGGTTTATCAATTTTTATGTGAATTTTTATAGGTTTTTATATGCAAACCTTTGCATCACAAAAAAGGGAATGAAAATTTTATATTTAATGGTATGTAAAGGCACAAAAAAATGTATCAACACTTGAATCAAATTTTTAATATGTAAAAAAGAGAATAGGGAGAGAGAGAGAAAATCAAATTTTTAATATGTTAAAAAAAGGGAGAGAAAGAAATATATTAATGCTAAAATAAAGTCTCAAAAAACTCAAAATAATTTTAATTTAAAACTACACATGTGATGGAAGAGTTAAAAAGCTATTTATAAGCCAGGAACTCATGCTTATTATTTATTATTTTATTATTATTATTTATTATTATTATTTATTATTATTATTTATTATTATTATTTATTATTATTATTTATTTTTTATTTACCTTAAAAAAATGTATGTATATAGTATTAAAAATATATTTTCTGTCTTATCTTATTTTTTTTTTTGATAATAGTATAAGATAAGTTTAAGATAAGTTCTTTAATTTCGTAAACTTATTTAAACTTAATTCAAAATTTGTACGTTTTTTCGAATTGCGTCAACAATTTTTTAGCTTATTTGAATTTAATTAAGAATTTGTAAACTTGTTTGTAACTTGGTTTAAAAAAAGGTATTATTTGACTTCAAATTCTTTATAAATATTGAAAAAACACACTTTTTCAACAATATAAAATTCAAGAAATATTTCAAACAAAATTATGTATATATATATTCTTACCTTGCCTTTTCCTTTGCGTTCTTATATTTGTAATTATTTTAAAATTTAATAATTTATAGTATTAAAAGTAAATTTCAAATTCAAGTAAAAATTAAAAAAAAAAAATTTCCTTACAAAATTTAAGAAACAACTTCTCCTTCTTTTCGCATTTTCTTAATCTTTTAAAACAATTTTTTTTTATTAAATGAAAAACACCCAATAAAGGCAACAGATTTTTCGGGGAAACCCGAAATATTTCAATTATTTCCGCGCTCCTTGAACTTTCTCATGCGAGCAGATACCAAGTCTGCCTTTTTTTTTTGGGAAATATGTATGCTTGATTTTTTTTTTATCAGACTTCTGAATGCATTCAAAAGTCAGAGTACAAGCCCCATGTTCCACTCAAGCCAAAAAAAAAAAGAAAACAAGCCACAAAAAAATTCCAAAAAAAAGGCAAGACTGAGAAAGCGAATAAAAAAGAAGGAAAAAACAAAATAAGGAAACACGAATGCCACGTATACGCCACGTTGGCTGGCATTTTTCCTGTTGCAAGGGGGAAATCAAAGATTGCCGGCCACACACATGCCACATACACTTTCAACATACACACCACATACACCACATACACCACACACACCTTACACACACTCCGCTTTCCTTTTTGGCCCATTTCGCGCTCTTATATCAGAGAGAGAAAAGCCGGCAGGGATCCTGTTCGGCGGTCACGCGCCAATACAAGCGCTGCAACTAGCTCTCATGCAGTTGCTTAAACGCAGCGATTAGCAAAAGGACACGTACGAAGGATGCTCATGTATGGCAGCACTGGGAGAAGAAGGTAAAGGAAAGTTAAAAGAAAATATAGAGAAAATATAGAGAAAATATAGAGAAAATACAGAAAAATTACAAGCAAGTACCAGAGGTAAAGGAGTTCAAAAAAAAACTACTTCACCCAAATTGTAATACATATAAATTCCTTTTTGGCAATAAACCACAAGTCAAGAAGTATAACCCAATTTCTCACTGTGCACCCCTGTGAGTTTTCCGCTTTGTGCGATTGCGGCAACAAGTTCGGTTAACGAGGCCGGTCGACAAGGGGCCCAAATCCTAAGCCAGAGTGGCCTCGCCTCGCCTTGCCTTGCCACTCTTGTGGCCAGCAATTTACAATGGCATCGTTTAATACAATTGCACACGCGGCGTATGCGTAACGAGTTTGCTTCGACTACTCGAATTTATTACAAGACATCACAAAAAAAGAACAACAAAAAAATAAAATATAAAAGAAAAGGGAATGTGCGTAAATGTATATTGCCATCTCGGGGCTAATGCGCAAAAATCGTAGACAATTTTTCATTAAATCATCTCATTGGCACAACGCAGACAAGAGCAGGAAGCAGGAGGAGGGGCGCCGGGGGGGGGATTCCAGGCCAAAAGAGCAAGACAATGAAAATGTTGGTAATTGAATTTATAAAGAATGGCATAAGGAATGGAATAAAGAATGGAAATTTTTGTTTTTCATTGAGAGAGAGCAGTGCCAGAGCAAGAAGAGACTTCATAATTGATCAAGATTGCTAAGGAACTTTTTTTAAAACTCTAAAACTTAAATAGAAAATTCTACATTTAACCTTTGAAGTTTAAAATTGCAAATAAATTGAATTTGAATTTGGTAAATAAATAAATATACAAAACCTGCCGGTGTCTTCATAAAATTGTAATAAATATATTCAATAAATTATTATTAACATTTTAATTATTATTAATATTAATATAAAATTAATTATATTAATATAGAATTATTATTATTAATATAAAATTATTAATATTAATATTAATATAAATATTATTAATATGTTAAAAAAAAGTTACATTAAATGTAAAAAAAAAAATAATACAGTAAACAATTATAAATCATAATATATTAATATTAATAATAATATTAATATTTATATTAATATTAATATATTATGATTTATAATTGTTTACTGTATTATTTTTTTTTTATCATTTAATGTAACTTTTTTTTTAACATTGTTATTTTTTATAAAAATATGTAATAAAATATTACGAATATTTTTAACTTTATTTCATTTAATATATTTACTTTCTTGTATTTTTTTCAACTCTTGTCCCTGTAAAACCATTCCTATAAACGCTATATTTTCAGTATATTCAAAATAAATTTTAAATATTCTTAAACTTTTTTATTGTATTAAAAATATTTAATTAATTTACAAATATTTTTAAATTCCATTCACAAATTTATTTTCCTTTCCTTTTTCTATATAAACCATTAATATTTATAATATTCAAGTATTTATATTTTCAACATTAAGTTATATATTCGAAATATATATTAAAATTTAATTTAAAATTAAAAAAATAATAATAAACTATAATAGGAATTTGGTAATTGTATTTCCATAAAAACATTTATTTCCTATTCCATTTTAAAAACTCCTTTTCCTTTTCCCTCATTTCTTTAAAACTCTCTATTTCAGGTATTCAAATTTAAATTCCAATAAACTCCAATTAAAGCCCAAATAAATCGAATAAAAGCAATTCTAGAAATTTCCAAAATTAGCTCCAAATATATGGTTTTTGTTTGGAGATTCCGGGAAATATGTATATTGAACAACAAACACAGCTATTAGCTGGCAATTGAGAATACTGAAAGAAGAGACATATTTTTTGAGAAACTTAAAAAAAAATAATGGAAAACAATCTCAAAACACACACACCAAACACACTCATTCACGAAATTCATCAACATTTCCACAGAATTTAAATCAATTTTGTTCGTTTTTCGCTTTATTGTTTTATTGCCAATTAATGTTTTCTGATTTTGGGAATAAATAAAATTATATTTACCGATTTTTTCAATGGAACGCACTTTTCAGTCGTTCGAATCCAATGAGAATTTCGTGCACATTTTTTTGCGTTTACACGGCCGCAGTTCTGTTCTTCAAAAAATTAGTTTTTTAGTTTTCGAAAATGTATTTGTTTTGTCTTTGCTTTGGTATTACTTTGATACTTTTTTTTTAATTTTTAAATATATAATTTCTTTGTTTATATATTTTTTGTTGTAGTTTATTTGTACAAGTTAATAATATAGCTTGGAGGAGACACAACACTTAGAAGCACAAACAAAAAAAGGAGTTGCTTAAATTATTGTTTTGTATGTTTTTTGTTTACTGTTTTTGTTTTGTTTTTTTTTTTCTTTTTTGAATGTTTTGTTTTTGTTTTTATGTTTGGTTATTTTTATGTTTTTGTTTGGTTTTTTTTTATGATTCTGGATTTTAGGATGTTTATGTTTATGCGATGTAGAGTTGGAGAACTGAGAGCTCCTGAGAGTTGGTTTCTGTGGCTTCGCTGGCTTGCTGCTCTTCTGGCACAACTCGCCTCGACGACCGTTCAAATGAAACTGATGCCCAAGCCGAGTCCGTCCAAGGAATATAAACTGTAAACCGTTAGGCGGCGGGAGCGAGTGCGATAGGGCGGCACTTCGGCGCTTTTGCCGAGCGGTGCCGAAGTGCGGCAAAACACCTGTAAGCAGCCATCGCGAATGCCGGCGGAGAGTGTGAGCAAGAGAGAGAGAAAGAGCCGGAGAGAAAGAGCCGGAGACAAGGCGAGAGAGAGAAAGAGAGAGAGAGAGAGAGAGGGGGCGAGAGCATAAGAAGCCGTATCACACTGCGGCACTTTCACTCGCTCTCTCTCTTTCTTTCTTACTCTCATTTGGTGGCTCCCTCTCCCTCCCTCTCGCTCTCTCTGTCTCTTTTTGGCTCCTGCTCCTTGCCAGCCGCCGCCGCCGCCTACTCTCTCTCCCGCTTCGGAAGCGGAAGGAAACTCAACAGTTGGCACATTACGCCGTGCAGGTGGGAACGAGAGGGGAGATCGCAGAGGGGGGGCGGGAGGTTAGCGGGTGCGAAAATCGGAGGAAAATCGAGGGGAAAAGCGCTACTGATTGTTGTCGTTGTTTGTTGCCATTAAATTTATGACAATCATTTGTTTGGTGTCTTAACTTAAAACAAAGTCAAACAAACAAAAGCCACAAGTGTCGAAAAACTATCGATAACTATCGAAAACGATTACGCTAATAGCATCGTTAAATGTAATAGTTTACTCATTGATTTTTTGTTAAATCAATTTGAGAATTGATTGCTTAATAAATCAATTTTCAGGTTAACTGAACAACTGAATGAACAAATTATCGATAATTATTTGTTATCAATACAATGGTTTTTATATAATATTTACTTTATTTCAAGGTTTGGAATAGTTATTGATTTACTTTGAATTTATAAACGTTTTGTTTTTGTTTTAATTACAAGCATTGACTTAAAAGTTTAAAAATCATATATATCGATAAATATCGATAATATTAACTATTAATATTTTTCAAAAATGTAAGTAGTTATTTTGTTTTACTTTAAAGAAAAGAACAAATCGCAAAAGGCTGTATAGAAATCAACCGTCTCGTCCTCCTCGTCAACATCGTCGAGTAACTTCTTCAGCTTTCGCAACAAATCCGTGTCCTTGCGCAGGGACTCGACCACCCTTTGGGCCGTATAGTTGCTATCTAGAAGGCCCAATTTCCTGAGAACACGCACCACTCGCTTCTCTTCGGGCGTAAGTTTGACTCGTTTCTGGGAATTTACACGTAAATACCACTTATGAAAGCTGGGCTTTTGAAGATCCAATTTGTGGGCCTCATTATGGACCACAGCAAGGCTCTCTATGTGGTCCTTGTCAACTGGTCCTGAAGTATGTGAAATATCCCCAAATGGGTTATTATCCTGGGCCTGGGCCCACACAGAGATGGTCAGGCAAGCCAGTAACCCAATGAGCGTTAGGTAAGACATTTCGAAAACTATAAACTTCACTGCAAAGCTTCATGGGTTTTTATATATTTTCATTCGCGGAAAATGAACTAAAATTCTATTTGAGATAATATGATTTATGCCCCAAGCGTAGGTGTTGCTTTCCGCACTGATAAGTTCGAGGAAAATGTGTTAGTTTCTACTACAGCACATTATGCTGTAAAGTTTATCTTGGTGAATTTCAAAGCTTATTACTCATACGCAACGTTGCCCAACGTTGAATGCCAATAATAAATGTTAAAGCAGTTTAAATAGTTTACAATATTTTTGTAGGAATTCAGGAAATATTTTAAAGTTAAGCAGTGTTTCCTTGAAAAATATTCTTTTCTACAGCACATTATGTTGTAAAGTTTATCTTAAAGTAAATTTCTAAGTTTATTACTCATACGCAACGTTGCCTGAACGCTGGTCTGAAGCTTTTAAAAATAAAAACAAATAACAGAATTCAATGTCAAACAACTTTAAATACCAATATTCAATGTTAAATATCTTAATAAACCTTTAAATGTTTTTTAAAAATTTAGCAAATATTTTAAATTAATTTTGTTTTGCTTCTACAAATTTTTTAAGTAGCATTACTCATACGCAACGTTGCCTGAAGGCTTGTCTGAGGCTATTACAAAAATAAAATAAATAAAAATATTCAATGTTAAACAACTTTAAATACCAAAATTCAATGTTAAACATCTTAAAATGTTTTTAAACGTTTTTTAAAAATTTTAGCAAATATTTTAAATTAACTTTTAAACATTTTTAAGAAGCAAAAAAGCTAAAATAGAAGACTAATGCTATTTTAAATACGTTTTATTTGGGTATAATTTACTTCACAAATAATATTTCAAACTAAATATTATTTTTAATACATATTTTACACCAAAAATTAAATAAATAAAGTATTCTTTTTAATATTCACCTTCTAAAATCAATTGAGCTAAGTTCGATTCTAATTAGACGCCTGTAAACACACAATCAAATGGCAATTAACCACTAAATAGCATCTCAATTAATGACAAACGGCAATTAAAGGCTCGAAAGCCAATTTGGTGGCTAATCGTAAGGAGCCGCGCAGCAGAACGCTTATTGATTCTCGTTACTGGACTAATCTAATCGATTATGTTTGCTGTTGGTTGGTACAACATTGCCGCTGCAATTTTTTTATTTCTCCGGTTTTTTTTTTTTTTGTTTTTTGTGTTGGTGACCCAAAAACATGCTTTTTATAAAGCAATTACGGTGGAAACGAACACGAGAGCCAAATGGCGTTCAACAAATTATTCATATGTGCATGTGTCCGTATGGATTGTGATTTATTCAGTGGCATGTAAATGCGGCCAATTGATTCGACATCGGCAATAATAATGTGGCATACTTTTTGGCTGGAAAGGGGGAGTCCCTCAAACCTCTCAAGAAAGTAATTCCCATCAAAAATTTAACTTAAAATTTATCAAAAATAAATCCAAAAACTACTGCAAATCATATCCTATATCATATCGCGCCTTGGTGATGACCAAATTTAACTTTATGGCCCTCGTGACTGTCCATCAATGGGCAATCAATGTTTTTGGGCCATATACATATATATTTTGGACAGATATTTATGTGCAGACAATGGCAATCGGCATGTCAGGTGAGCAGTTTTTAAAAGCAAATGCCAGGCAGGTGGAAAATCAGTCAAGGGAGGGAGGAAAATTATGCGGCCAGCGGGTGTCTAACAAAATGTTTTCACATTATTCAAATGAAATGCTCTCTTTATTGTCTGACACAGAAATTGCAGCAACACCACCAACAACAACAATCAGCAAACAAATAAAACAAACAAACAAAAAAAAAAAACAGAAATAAAAGAAAAGTCGGTAGTGGAAAATACAAAGAACAAAAAATTATTACCTGCATTCACAGCAAACAATGAATCATCATCAATGGTGTTTTCTTTGGGCGGAAAATGAGGGGGTGGAATATACCCATACATAAGAGTAAAAAGAGCAATCAATGGGTTAAGGTTTTACTTTATAAATTATAGATTTGGATAAGCCAAACGAAAGTTATAAATATATGTGTGTAAGCTTAAGTCTTTAAATAGGTATTGAGACCTTGATTACCCGATAATCTTGTATTTAAATATCTCTATAAATATATTTTTATTAAATTAAATTCTTTTTTCATAGTGTATTTCATTCGGACCTCGAGTAGAACAAAGGACTTGACAAGGAATCGCAGAATTTGTGCCAACAGCAAACTTTTTGCCGCTTATCGTCGTATGTCCAATTGTAATGGCTGAGTGCGTGGGTACATTTATGTACACATAAGGGGAATGTAAAGAAGGTATATACTATATATATAAAATATATTTATTTATTTATATTATATATAAAAATATATAAGAGAGACATTGCTGCAATGCCAACTTACAGAATAGATAGAGATGCATAATATGTGCTACACACAATTTATTCCCTGAATTTATTGAGTTAATTTAAATTAATTGCCAAGAAAAATACCTAATTATAATTATACCATACAAAAAAACTATAAAAATCAAGATGGAAGTATAACAATATATAAAATATATAATTTAAACATTTAACTAAGATATTTTAACTAGTTTCCTTGGAATAATCGTATAATTCATGGCATAAAAAGCCTGCTTCTGTTCTGTTAACTATTTTCAATTAACAAACATAAACTAACGTAAATAAATCAATAATAAATAAATTAATAACTTATTTTATAACCTCCGATTTGTTAAATAAAGCAATAATAGATAAATCAATAATAAATACAAAAATACCTTTTTATTAAAACCTCAGATTTTTTTTAAAACTTATCAATTGTTATTAATAATTTTCCAAAAATCTTTATTACCCGTTTGACATTTTTGTAGCATTAAAAACCCCAATTGAGATCTAAAATTTTGCTAGCCAAAAATGTCTTGTTGGAAAATTGGTTCACCTTTTGTGGCTCCCGCGGTTGACATTCAGAATAATTCAGAGACAGCGCCAAAAATGCGATATGAACCATGACGAGAAAAAAAAACGTAACCAAAACCAAAACCAAAACCAAAAAGAAAAAATAAAATAAAAAAAGAAAACCAGAACGAAGCCGTAGCGCCTCACAAAACTTGACTGCAGCAGCGCCTGCCAAGTGGTTGGCAGTCAATGGGCCATTTCCTAGGCCTATGTACATAGCAAAGCGGTACAGTCGAAATCAAAAAAATAGGATCTAATTACATATAAATAAATTTATATTTTATTTATATATATATGTATTTATAAAAAATAAAATATTCTTTAATGAGCCTTTAATTAGTATTTTCTTGGCCTATTTTTCTTTATATTTATAAGGTGTAAATGTCGAGATTAAATATATCCCATGATACCTATATAAAAAAAAAACATTTCGAGAAAAAATTGTAAATATTTATATTTAAAAATTAAAAAAAAAAAATAATAATAAATCACAGTTAATCCACACTTATTTTTAAAATATCAAAACTAACGAAATTTTTGTCTATTGAATTTAAAACATAGTTTTAAATGTGTTTTAATTTGGTTTTAATAAACATTTTATATATACGTCAGAAAATAATAATTTTAACAAATTTAAGGCTATTTTTAAATATAAGTAATTTATAGCCTTTAGCCCACAATTTATTCAAACAAAATATCGATTTATTGCAACCATATAGTATAGAATTCGTTTGAAATATCAACAAAGTATCGATAAAAATATTTTTTTTCTGCTAAATTTAAGCAATTTTTAAGATCATTAATTTATGGTATTAAAGATTTAAATATAGATTTCACATTAAATACTGATAAAGTATCAAAAAATATATATTTTCGGACTGATTTATACATATTTAATTTTTTAAATTTATTTTTATTTATTTATTTCTACATTTATTTATTTTTCTTAATTACTATGGACTTATTATTCTTCTGTATTTATTTTGCATAATATTCCCTGATCAAACCCTTAAATTTCTTGTACCTATTCGTGTGCTGACTATAGTAAGGCAGATATAAGGTCGCATCTCAAAGTGGCAAGTGATGCAAAGGCGAAGGAGCAGCAGAACACCAAGGACGCTGCGGCCTGTGTGATATGTTAATTTGGCCTAAACTACACACCGAAAGGAAAAGCAAAGGTTAGAGATAGGGGAAACGGTGAAAAACCGGCAAGGCGAAAGTGAAAGTGAAAGCGAAAAAGGCGTCCTTCGTCCGCACAAATCCCAAAGGCGAAATGTGTCATACATTCGCCAGTTAGCGGTGGGATTTTATAGAAAAGAAAAAAAAAGAATAATAATAATATATAAAATACAGAAATACACTCCTCTTTTTTTTTTGTATCTCTCACTCTAAAAGCTAGTAGTGATTTATGCACCAAGATGCGACTCTTCTTTAAGGTGGTAAGAACATAAATCATATTTAAAACTTTTTTAAAATACGAAAAATTGATTTAATAGAATTTAAATATTAAGTTAAAAATTACTAAATGGGAACAAAATATGAAAATTTAAATTTTAATATAAAATTTCGTAGTTCCTTAATTCTTTCTTAGCTGGAAAACTTTTAGTTAAAAAAGTATTTGAAAATATTTTCTTAGCTCTAAAATTGAGCTGAAAATCTGTCCCAAAATATGTTTTTGTATTTTTTATAATAATTTCTTTGTTACATAAAATTTCTTAATTATTTTTCTTTTATAGTTTATTATAAAAACTTTATTATATAAACTTTACTATATTTTAATAATATTTTTATCCTTAAAAAAACCGGAAAGACAAGAAAAGGTATCTGACTACATAGTCCCTAATGGCTTTGCGTTAAGAAATTCTTAGATGACGGCGGCTATATAATGAAAGTTGGGCCATTGTGGCGCCCCACCAGGACACAACCTCCGCCCCCTCAACTGCCCCACGATTGACACGTTCGCCAAGCGAGGGGAAAGCCCACGATTCTCATATATATATCCCACGGAAAAGCGTCCCCCGCTCTCCACACCTTCTCCACTGTCAAATTTAATGCGGTTCGCTGTTTATTAGATTTGCACAAATGGCATTTTCGGCAGTAGGTTGCGCCACTGAAAAAGTGCGGAGGGGGGGAGGGTGGCGGTGCCTTGTGGGTGCGAAGGTCCTTTCTAGGCGTTAAGTGCTCGCTGGTGGCTGCCGCTGCTGTGTGTGTGTGTGTGTTTTGGCAGGATACGACAACAACAGCAACAACAACAACTCTATCGGCTGCTGCCAAAAAACCGACAGCAAAATTATTGAAAATTCATTTAAATGTCAGCAATGTTGAGAAGCTTCAAATAAAAATAAAAAAAAATATGTATCAAAATGGCGCAACATGTCGTATGCGCAATATTAAATATTAAAACGTTTACATTATTAATAACAAACAGGCGGAAGGAGATGAGACCAGCACACAGACAAAATTAAATTTCATTTCATTTCAGAAGCATAGAATCAACATATTTATGAGTGTTTTTTGAGTGCGAAAAGCAACTGAAATCCGATTGTAATTTAGAGCTGTGGGGGAAAAAAAAGGCAGTTGGAAAAACAGGGATAACACATCGGTGGCGACAAAGAGAAAATTATATCCAGGACAGGCGAAAACTCAACGAAAATCGAGGCAAATATTGACGATGTGTATTTTTGAGTGGACGGTGGCCAGTAATTTGTAAAACCAGAATGTGAGTCGATGATAAACTTGTTTGATACCCTAACTAATTTGAAATCAAGAAGAATTATCTAAAGATAAAAGATTTTATTGCGAAGTGGAAAATTGTTGGATTTTAAAGGATTTATTGAAATTTTGCTTGAATTTATAAGCTAAAGAGTACTGAAGGGACAATAAGAATTCATATTAACTACAAAAATTATAAATAATAAAATAAAATGTAAGCTAATACAATTTTGTTGTTAAAAAATAATAAGCTTATGTTTCCCTTAGAAAATAATTATAACAGAAATAAATTTATGGAAATAATTTAAATGTGAAAAAAAATATCTATATATTTATTGGTATATAAGAACACTTTGGAAATAATACAAAATTCTAATAATAATGAGAGCTTTCTATAATAATATTGAAAAATAATAATAATTAAAACTCAATATTAAAATAATCAGAAATATTTTTTAAAACCAAAAAAAAAACTAATGAAGCTAATACAAAAATACAATAAAGCTTTATAAATAGAGGATAATATTTATTTTAAAGAAATTAATCTTTAAGAAATAACGAAAATGCATAAGAAATAAATAAGTTGTAAGGATGAGTATCTTTATAAGTAAGTTTTAAAATATTTATCAAAAAATAAAATAAAAGGTTTAAAAATACACAATAATTATTTTGAAGAAATCAATCTTTAAAAATTGACAAAAATATATAATAAATATTAAATTTTTTGTGGTAATTATTGTAATAATTAAATAATAAGAAAAATCTGTAAAAATAAAACATAATATTTATTTTAAGGAAATCAATCTATTAAAACAAACAAAAATTATAAAAGTATTTAAGCTATGGAAATACTAGTAGATTTTAAAATAATAAACAACAAAATAAATGAAAGCTTTCAAAATAAAGCATATTAATTATTTTAAAGCAATTAATCTACTGAAATAAGCAAAAATACATAAAATATTATTACATTAGTAATATATTGAGCTATGAAAATAGTTGTAAATTTCACAAAAAAATTAAGAAAAAAATAAAAGAAAGTCTTTCAAATTTGCAAAATATATATTTTAAAGAAATCAAGTTTTTAAAACAAACAAAAATACATAAAAAATTAAATAAGCTATGGAATACACTCGTAAATTTTAAAATAATAAACAAAAAAAATAAAAGACAGCTTTAAAAATAAAGCATTTTAATTATTTAAAAGAAATAAATCTACTGAAAAAAACAAAAAAATATAAGGTATGGAAATAGTCGTAAATTAAAAAAAAAATATCAACAAAATTAAAGAAATTCTTACAAACAATCCTTTAAAAAAATACTCAAAAAAATACAAAAAAAAACAAGCTATGGCATATACTCGTACATTTATAACCCAAGTTGGCAAATAACTAGGCTATCTAAATTTCATTGCCTATTAAGTTTCCATTTCATTTAGTGGAGTTGCGTGGGCTTGTGAGGAAATTGAAATATGTTACCTAGCACCTAGCGTGGGCTGCATTCGCATTGCGGTGACAGCGGAAATCCTTTCCCTTCCGATCCGCTCCATTTCCGCGAGAACTGTCATAAAAAATCAGCGTATGCATTTGTCGAACCAACAACCCACACAGACACACACATGGACATACATATATCCCCCTGCAAATCCTGGTCCAGTTTGGTTCCATAAAATCCCTCATCTCGAAAAAGTTCATTTCAGTGTCATGTTTAAGGCTCGTAAAATCAACTCTCATGGCTGAGTTTTTTTTTCCTTTTTTTCTGTCGGTTTTTCGGTTGCGTTCCGTTTTCCGATTCGATTGCATAATATCAATATCAATTTCACAATTTTTCCCCCGTTCCAGCCCTTCCGCTCATTGTTGTTCTTTGTATGGATATTGCCACCGAAAATGCTCCTTCATTCCCAGCCATAAGAGAACAGTCTTCACTGCTTTTCCCTCATATTTTCCATTTTGTGCCATACAATGGGAGCTCGCTTTCGCTTTTTTTTTCCTCTTTTTCCTTCAGAGTGAAAGAGAGTGTGAGAAAAGGGCGACGTTCACGGGGCGTATGCGTAACGCGCACAATGCAAAAGACTAGAAAGCCAACAAAGAACAAAAAAAAAGGGGGGGCGGTAGAAAAAAGGGAAAGCGGGAATAAAATTCCCTCTCATAAGCAGATATAAGATAACTGTAATTATTGATTGAGAAATTTTGATTGAAATGTTATGCTTACATTTTTCGGGGTGCAAAAAACAAAGCGAGGATTTGGTTTTTTAAATGACTTTGCATTTCTCTTAAATTATAAAATAGAAAAATTTAATATAATATAAAATTGAAAAATATTTTATAATTCAACAGAAATGCAAAGGCATTTAAAAAAAACATTTATACTTTTGTTAAATTTCCTTTATTTTATTAAGGTTGCTTATTATTTTTTTCATTTTACTACTATAGCACTTATTTTGAGTTAAATCGTTTGCAATTTATTCGTTTGTTAAGTGTCCTTAATTTTATAAAGATTATAAATTATTTTTAGCGCTGATTTAATTTTTAATTAAACTGCCTTTGCACTTTTTTTAAATTACAAAATATTTTTCCATGAATTCTTTTGTTAAATTTCCTTAATTTTATTAAGGTTACCAATTATTTTAAGGCTGATTTATTTATTTAATTTTTATTTATTTTATTTAAATTACCTTTGCACTTTTTTTGAATTATAAAATTTTTTTCCATTTTTATTTTTGTTAATTTATTTTTCCTTCATTTTATTAAAGCTACCAATTATTTTCAGCGTTGATTTAATTTTATATATATTTATTATTGAATTATATTTTGTATTATTAAATTATATTAGATATTGTTAAATTTTGTTATTTTTTATTAAATTATATTATTTATTATTAAATTATATTATTTATTATTCAATTATATTATGTATTATAAAAATAATTATTATTTCAATGCATTATAATTATAATTATTTTATTTTAAAAATAATTTGAAACGTGAAAATTTCTATGCCTTGTAACCCCCTTAAAAAATTGCAAAAATAATAATAATAAGCCATCTCTAGGCCACTTTTCAGGCCTACAAATTAGTCATCGAACCAGATATTTCTTGAATTTTAACCCATAATTTCTGTAGTTTTTCTTCACTTAACTTACACCTTTCTCAAAGATATGCTTGTGCAAGAAAATCTAGCCGAAATCTAGACATATATATCTTCTTTTTTTCTGGCTTAAATTTCCTTGCGGCACAAAACGTGTTGGCAAAAAAAAAAAAAAAAGCAACCCCACCACCCCCTTTCCACACCTGGTTTTTAGACCCATTTCAACCCCTCGCCAGGTTAACTGCTGCTGGAAATATGATTACAATGGTTGACAGACAAAAAAACGTCGTGCCAGGTGGGAAGGTTGTCAAAACGTATACATGTCCCACCGATGCGTGCGATTAAGGGTGGGGGGAGGAAAATGGGTGGGAAAATAGGGTGGGAAAATGGGTGGGAAAATGGGTGGAAAAATGGTTGGGAAAATGGGAAAAGAGAAAAAAAAAAACAGCAAAAAATATGAAAAGTGTGTGTGTGTAGAATTGTTTGTCTGTGACATTGAAAATGCTTAAAGCCAGTCAAAGAGAGACTTGTATTAAATCAAAGCAATTGAGAAATTGATTTATTTAAATTATATCTTTTGTTAAGAAACATAAAGTAAAAATGTAAACATAAATTGTATATTTTGTGTGTGCAAATATAGGGTATAATATATCGTCTTTCATGAGCTTAAAATATAAGAAATATAAAGAGTAAATCCCCCCGATTATCTTGTCACAATTGTGCAATTTTCTAAAGTAATTTAATTTGAATGTAAATAATTAACTGTTGGATTAAGTAATCACAATAGCTTCCAAGCACTCTCATCCATATTTAATGTCACAATCAATTTTAGTTTAATAATCATTTAAGCCCCAGGGATTTAAGCTCGGCAATAGCAGGAAATGTTTTATTAATTAAGACCACAAAGGGAATAACCAAATGGTTACCTCTTACCTTTCGCTTAAATATTTATTATTTATTTATTTAGTTTTTTAATTTTTGCTGGCAAATTTGCATTGGTTTTTTTTTTTGAGTCGTTAAGCCGGCAATAAAGTTTGGGAAGTAAAAACGTATATCAGGAACGCATTAAACTGCATTAATCTTGTCAGGGATGGTAAATACCTGATGTAATGTGCATGTTTTTAGGGTTTTATGTACGTGCGCATATATTTTCGCCCTTTGTTTTTCTTATTTATATTTTTTTTTGCCTGCTGCTTAACGACAGGTTCGTAAAAATATTTTTGTTGTACTCACGTATCGCTGCAACGAGAAGGAAAGAAGAAAACAGAAATCCAGTTAAAACAGAATTTGTAAATAAAATGAGAAAATCAATATTCAAGTAGATGGCAGATTTATAATGTAATTCTTTATGTTTTATATATATTTTTTGGTATATAAATTATAATGCCACAAAGAAAGATTAGGAAATAAATGTAATAATCCCATTTATTATTTTCATATTACTATTTTATAAATTTGTCTTATTTTTCTGCTTAAGACATACCTTTATAGAATTTTGTATTAACCTTTAAAACTGTTTTAAAGACTTCTTTGAAAAATTAACCAAATAAACAACACTTAATCTCTTAGCTAACTTGCTTAATAGAGTGTAAAAAAGGTGACAAATATTAACCAGTGTTCTTAGACAAGTATATGTTCTCATACTCAAACATTGTTGGAAAAAAATTAAGGCATTTTGGGGGAAATTCCCTTAAAGGACACAGGAACGCCTCACAAAAAAAAAAGGGGAAAATAAAATAAAAATAAAAGCCCGTTGGCAAAGCACGGAACAAGGAAAATATTAATACCCTAAAATTCACTGCGTTTTGAGGGTCACAACGAAGTATCTAAAAAGTGGTCAGAATTATTATAAGCACAAGAAATTATTGTAAAGATATAAGAAAAATTAGGAGCTAAAATATTGCTTTTTAAATATAAATATTTTTGTTTTAATATAAATATATTTCTTTAATATAAATATATTTTTTTTAATATAAATATATTTTTTGTAATATAAATATATATATTTTTTAATATAAATATTTTTATTTCAATATAAATAACAAGCAGCAGGTTTTTTACTATTTATTTTTCTTTTTTAAATATATAAATGGTGTTTTTTAGATTTTTTCTAACTACTTAAAAAACTATAAAACCACATTTATTTTCTTAATATTTAAATTATTAAATTATTTCTAGTTAATTTAAAGAGTATAATTTTGTTTCATATAGTTATTTATATTCTAGTCTGTTCTCTATTTTTTTTTAGACAATTTTACTTAAAATGTGGTGTCTCGAATGTGTCGAGTTTCTTTCTAGGAGCACAAGCCCAGGGATTCACTAGGACTGGTATTGGGCTTGGGAGTAAATCAATACACTTGAAAAATTTATTTTGAATTCGAATATAAATAAAAAAAAAAATTTCAAGGGGAATATAAATAAAAAATATATTTTAATATGTGAAAAAAAATTATGAATAATTTTAGTTTAATTTTTGAACCCATTATTTTTTAAAAATAGTTGTTTTGATAAAATTTAAGATCATAAAAATATGCTCACAAGTTGGTTTATGTTAAAATTTTAAATGAAATTTAAATTTAAAAAAAAAATACCAGTTTGTTACAGAATTTATTTTACAAATATACAGTAATGGTGGTTGAATTAATTTTTATTTAATTTTCCTATAAAGTTAAGATGGCATTTAAATGTTTTTTCAGCAAAGCTAAATTTTTTTTAAATGATTTTTCTAGTTCTCAAACTTCTCTCCGATTTTTCCCAGTGCAGGGCGTATGTGCGTGTATAATAAGCATAACAGCTTGGCGCAACCTTGCTTTAGCTCCCGACTAAAGCGACGCTGCAGGCATCACATATTTTTGCAAGCCACTAAAATGCGCGATTCAGAGCGACGCAAAATACACAAAAGCAAAAAACTTCGACACAAAAAAAGGCTCAGCGAGTGGCAGATATAAAAGAAACGAAAAAAAAAACCTCACAGATACACACACACCCACACACATCACGCATCAGCACATAGATACAAATGTCGAGCCGCACGCGAATGCAAGGAAAAACTATCTCAACTATTTTTATGGCCTTAGTAAGGTAAATTAGCTTTATAATTAAAATAACAATTAAAATAAATTGCTAGTTAAGTTTAAGGTGGGATATACTAATTTTAAATATGTTTAAATATATTTTTATACTTGTTTAGTAAAAATATATATAAGAAATATAATTGAAATGCCACAAAAAATCAAAGGAAATTTTATGCTGATGAGTACTTGAAATTAAATTATTTATTTTTAAGGCTTTAAATAAATACATAAATATATTTATAAAATTAAGTGTCTAAATACACCCAAAATATTTTATTTAAATTTAAATTATGTCTAAAGTGTACAGCGAAGTAAACTTTAAGATGTCTGTTTTAAACAATTTCCAAGCTTGCAGAGCAGAAATTTCTTTGCCTGCTTCTGTGGCATTTTTCCCAGATTTTAAATGTTGTTTTTCCCATTTTTTTTTTTTTTTTTTTTACTAAAAGGATTTCAGGGCATGCAGGGTGCAGTAGCAGCAGCAGCAGCAGCAGCAGCAACCGAAGCCGCCACAGAAAATCCCAGTGGGTCGTCAAGCTTGAGCTTCGGCTCCCAAACAGATGCTAAAAATTTTTACCAGCATTAAAGCCGAGCTGCAACTTTTTGACAGCCGGGGGAAAAAACAAGGGAAAAACGACAGAAAAAAAAAATAGGAGGAAGGTGGGGAAAACCGTAGAACTGCACACACACACACACACACACAGGCACACCACACATCACTTGTGTGCAACGGGAAAACTTACTGTACTTTTGGGCTATGTTTTATGAGTTTCTGTGGCATTTCAAAGGGAATGGGGATGCCGCGGTCCCCCAAAAAGATCCTAGATGAGTGCCACTTACCCCCTTCGGGCATTTACTTAAATCTTTATTCATATTTCATTTGTTATCTTTGGCCAGGTCAAAGGTCGCCAAGTTCACTTAACATTTGCATTTTGCAAAACAAATCATTAATTGTCCGGTTTTGGTAATTGAGCTAGACGACTGGTTTAATTTTGCATATAGGTATGAGAGAACAGCACAGAGAACATCTTTTTTTAAATGGGAAATATTTATTTTGATTAAGAAAGTGCAATAAATAAATCACTAAGATCTTGAAATCTCCTTAAAATGCATCTAAAAGTATGCTGTTTTATGGCCAAAACTCAGTTTAAAAATAATGCAGCTTAGTTTTTGGGGCATTTAAAACAATTTTAAATTAATATAAGTAAAGGAGTACTAGGAGAATATTTTGCATACATTTAAATTATTAAAACTTATATTCTTTAAAAAAGCAAATAAATCACTAAGGTTTTAACATCTCTGGAAATGATATCTAAAAGTATGCAATAACATTTTTGAGGGGTCTAATTTAGTGGTAACTATTAGTAAAATTTATCAAACAATTTAAATTATTGCCTCAAAAGGCAGATAATAATAAAGATATATATTAATAAAAAAAAAACAAAAAAATTGTGTTACAAGATTGTTGCATACTTTTGGTTTTCTTTTTTAATGTTTTTAAATATTTTAAAATGTTTATTACTGTTTTCATTAGTCATACCTCTGAAATCAGGAAATATTTATAAATTCTAGTCTGTTAATATTATTTACAATTTGCTACAAAATGGATTTTTAATGTTAAAAATTAAATTTTGGACAATCAATTAATTTAAATATATATTTTAAATAGATAGAATTTATTTTAATAGCTAAAGACTGCAAGAACTATCTTTAATGTATAATAATCTTTTCTAATGCTTTGAAAATTGTGTAATAAATAAACTAAGGTTTAAAATGAATTGTATATTTCAAATATAAAATATTCATTTTTGTTTTATAATTAAAAAATATATATATTGAAATTGTATATTTCAAATATAAAATAAAAATGATTATTTTATATTTGAAAATAAAAATGAATATTTTATGTTTGAAATATACAATTAAATATTTATTAAAAACAAAAATCCAATTTTCAGTGCTAAAGTTATGATTACACCTGTACAGGTATGCATAGTACACAAAGATATATATGAGAATGCATTTGGCGTCGAGCCATCTTCATTAGAGCGAGAGCCGCAAGACCTGCTTGATTTTCTGCACAATTAACTGAGTTGAAATGTAACCAAAAATTGTAAATATTTACAGCCCCTCAAGGCCGGCGAAAGTGAAGGGTTAAAGGGGAATGGGTATGGAAATGGGAATGCGAATGGGGTGGCTCTCTTATCCACCCACCCACCAGCCAGAAGGTGGGTCGATCCAGGTAATGGCTGACACCTCCATCAAAAGGATAAAAAGCCAACGTACTTCATTAATTTTAATTAAGCGCCCACAGCATGACAAAAACGTGAGACCAAAAAAGGCGAGACCAAAAGGACGACAACGGCAGCAACACCAACTGTTGGAAACGTTGGTGATGTGGGTGGAACAGCGGGTGATGGGAGTCGAAATAGGAACGTCAAGGACACTCGCAGAGAGGCGCATTTAATACAAGAGTTATGGAATTTTTCGAACTAATTTTACAAATATTTAATACGCTGGATTTGTATTATTTTAGAATTATTAATAAATTAATGTAAATAATTTTAATAATATTATGTAAATGTTTTTTATTATTATTATTATTATTATTATTATTATTATTATTATTATTATTATTATAATTATTATTATTATTATTATTATTATTATTATTATTATTATAATTATTATTATTATTATTATTATTTTTATTATTATTATTATTCTTATTATTGTTATTATTTATTTTATTATTTTCATTGTTTGTATTATTTCTTTTATTTCTATACATACTTTTTTTATGTATATATATATTTTATTTAAATGTATTTATTTATTTTATTTATTCATATATGTATTTATTTAATTTGATTATATTTATATTTTTTATTCATTTTATTTTTATGTATATATACATTTTTTAATATTACTTTATTGAATTCTATTATAATTATTATTATTCCTCGGAAAAAATCATTTTCCGGCAAAGATATTAATTAGTAAATATTTAAACTCAATTTTTGATTGTCAATTGTATTTTTTTAACGATTTTTTAGATACTCAGATTTGTTTACACTTAAAAAATAATATTTTTATACATATTAAATAATAAAAAATGTGTAAATAAATAAGTAAGCACATAAATATAAGTATTAAGCATCAAATAATTCTATCTTTCCTTAAAAATAATGTGGTTTTCTCAAAATTTAAACCCAAAATAATTATTTGTAATTAGCATTGATACCTTTTTTTAATCGAAGTTTTTTATTACTCACAAACCCTATTCAACTTCTTTATTAATAAATTAATTATCAACCTAAGCGTCTTTTCTATAAACCAATAAAACAATTTTCCTATAAATAAAACATAATCTTTCTTAAAATTCAAGTATTTTAAGACAACTCTCACCTAACTCAAAAATAAGTTCTATCTCTGCTGCATATTTTACAAGTATCTATATTTAAATTCTTGCCAAAAAGTGAACAATTTGCCACCCATTTGCTGGTTTCCTTTTATTTTATTTCGTTTTCTTCAGGACCAAGATACCTTTCTTGGAATATGAAAACACTTTTCCGCGCTCTCGAAATGTCCTGTGTTTTAGCACCTGACAGACAGACAGACAGATAGACAGGCGGCGTTGTCTCCTTTTTTGGATTCCGGTTTCTCGGCAATTTTTTAGTTTCCGACTTTTGCCTTATAAATTTATAAACATGCCGCTGCCAGCATCCATTTTTTGAGTTTCTACCCAAAAAAAAAAAAAAACAAGAAAGGAAGCTAACTTCGGCGTTCCGAAGTTTAAATACCCTTGCAGCAATTAGAAGAAGAAGAAGATGAAGAAGAAGAAAAATGTTCTGACTTTTTTGCTTTCTCGGGTACTGTCATTAAATAAATGTTGCCAATGCAGAATGTTGCTGGCGAAAAATGTTGCAAGCAACAAAGGCAAACAGATATATATATTCTATGGCAGCTATATGATATAGTGGTCCGATTTTGATAAGATTAAAACCGAAATTCTGAAATAATAAAAAATGGCCATGTCTTAAATTTTATGAAAATATGCGGAAAATTTGCTTAGTTAGATTTTTTTCTCAAAATTTTCCGATCGGTTCTATGGCAGCTATATGATATAGTTGTCCGATTTTGATAAAATTAAAACCGAAATTCTAAAATAATACCAAATGATCAGATCTGCAAATTTTATGAAAATATGCGGAAAA